>VXBI01002656.1:203349-365403 GCA_013397375.1 Toxostoma redivivum
CTTTTTTGCCTCACTTTTTTTTTTTTTTTTTTTTTTTTTTTTGCTACGCTGGCAGCTTCTGCTGTCTCTTTTGGACATCCTGCTCCAAAACCACTGAGCCCGAAGTCCCGAAAACCCCAGTGGTGGAGGATCCCTTGGAGCGTGGGTGTCGCGAAGGGATTTTGCCATTCCCATGCAGTGCAAATCCCACTGACAGTGCTGTTGTTCCAGGCATCCTTTGCACCTCTTGTGGCATCCATCTGCTTCCCTGGCTTCTATGTAAACTCACAGGCAACAAGGAGGGGAGGAGGAGGAGTCCTCACACACTTTTACCTTTGCTTGACAGTTTTAGGCTTGCAGGGATCTTGCCAAAACAATTTCCCTGCCTCAGCCTGTATGGGAATGATGTTAGTGGTACAGGTGCCTGTTAGGCCTCAAGTAGAGGCAGCAGTTTCCAGTCTTTTTCTTCTCTCTCCCCATATAAAAATATAGTCAGGATCTATATTCATACTTAGAGTGAATAAGGGAGGAGTGGAGCTGCATAGGAACCTTCTCTCAGGGATTGAAGCTGGGGAAAAAAAAAATTCTTGGGCAAGAATTCATTTAAATATGACCAGATGCTTCATGGCACATACTTGGTGCAGCCATGTAGCTGGAAGTCACAGTCAGTAGTGTACAGAAATACTTTGAATTATTTTAACCTCACAGTGTCAGCTGTGAACAGAGACCATGCTAGTCTGTTCTCCCCTTTATGATGAGATACAAATTCTTGGTGCAAGGCAAACTGGGGATTTAGTTTGTGTCTTTAATGGTCTCCCAGGTGGCACCAAATTCCTTTTCTAGGTACTGTTATTTCCACTCTGTTAAATGGAGCCATGTGATGTGAGGAAACTGTCACCTACAAACCTTCTGTTTCTTGCCTATATTTTTGTAATCCAAATGTTTTGGATTGCTGGTTCTTTTAGATAGGGGCAATGCTTTCCTTTGGAACTGGCTGCAAATATTCACAACTGGTGTTGTGAGTATTAATGGCAATAAGGGATGGTCCCAAACAGAACATGGTAAATTACCTACTGCTTTATCACTGTGCATTACTTTGCTAATTGAATGTCAGCTAAATGTTCCTCCAGGCATCTGACTGAAATGAGCATGAGCTATAGTGTATATGTAAGACCACAGATAATAAATAAACATGATAATGAAAAATAGTATTTCTCCCCTTCACCAGTAGCAAGGGTTCAAATACCTCTCTTGTAAATTTGAACCTAAGGACTCATTCAGCTGGTTTTGTATATTTCCTTTTAAAGTGTGTCAATTTCAGAAATAAACAAGATTACTTACCTAGTCCAGATCACTTTTATCTGAGACAGAAGACATGGATTGCTGGACTGTTGCTAAGAGATCTCCCAGAATGCCATGAAGAAATCTGAAGAGCTGTATGAACTTACTTTTTCATGATGCTGAAAGAGGCTCTGTCATTTCTTTCTTTCCTTCCTTTAGGTTATTAACTGATTTTTGAAATCACCCTTATTTTTATAACTGTATTGAAGAAAAAGAAGAAAACTGAATTTGTTTACTAAAAACTCAGATAAGCTGGTAAGCTGTCAGTGAGTGAATGTAGCTCACAGCAGCCAAGGGAGGCCAATGACAGCTCCAAACAAATGCTTTTGACTCCGTCAGGTACCCTACTGCCAATATCCAGCTATGGAGAGAGGAGACATCACCAAATCATCACCAAATATTGGGCACTTGGATTAGCAAGACAGACAAAAGGACTGTTCTGCTTAAGAGAAATATGTATGGATGCTTTTTGTTGGGTTTCTTTAGTTCTGTGTCAACTGTGGAACTGTCTGTCATGATCTAGAACCCAGTTATTAGGTGGTTTTTGTGCAAGATGAGCCCTCTGACTGTGCCCATTCAGCTCATATTAGCTATGGAAAAGGCCATCAGGGAAGGAGTGGGATCATTGGTGAAAGACACCAGTGCAGGACCTGGCTCTGTAAGGACAGAGTGACCAAGCAGAAGGAGGAGGCACAGGAGAATTCATGGTGACTTGTGAGCTCTGGGGACAGTTCACAGGACTCACATGGCAGGATGAGCATTTAGGTTCTCTGAGTGCATTCCTCTTGGAAGAACTCAAAGCTGTGTGGTCCCTGGGATAACAAGGAAAGGAAATCAAGGAACTGTGCAGTGGGAGTTGTGGCTTTTCAGGCAGATTGTTGGTTCCAAGGGTATCACACTGCAAATTTCAGCACACAGCAGTCCTGGTTAATCTATAGTTTGTTGATGCACAGATAGATCTGAACTTGACTTGCTGAACCATCTTTTGATTTTTTTTTTCTTTAATAACAATATTAGAAAGGAGAGACCTTGACATGATGTAGTATAGTGTAAATAATTTTCTTCTGCATACCGTTAAAATCCAGCAAATACAGATTTTCTCCATAAAATTACATGTGACGTGTTTTCTGACAAAGCTACTTTGATAATGGAGATAACAATCTAAAACTTCTATCTTTTCCAGCATATCAAAAGAATTTACATTGAAGATATATCTAAAATTAAACTGAGCATGTTTATAAATATAATCACAATATTTCTTCATGGTAATTCTAGCTTTTTGGCTAATGTAGCAATCAATTTATCCCTTTTTCCCCCTCACATTTAGTTTAACTGGACATTCAGCTTGTGCTATAATATCTGTCATATAATTTATCTCTTTTTTTTTATCTGTTTTCTTGTATTTTCCTTGCATCTAAGTACTGTACAATACCAGCGTCTTCAGTTAAACTTAATATTTGACATGTTTTCAGTCTTAAAATAGCTTAGTCTTCTTCTTGAGGTATTGCAAACTGTGTTTTTATCTCTACCTCTTGCTCTTGTGAGAATACCACAGCAGGAATTACCCCCCTCTTTCCCCAGCACAAAGTCTCAGCATTGTGTGTGTACACACAAGAAAACCCTTCACACCTTTGACTCATCTTTTCTGTTGTAGAACTTTCTTCTACACCAAGAGAGATTATTGCTGAAAAACAGTTTGATTATTTGCTTCAAGAACATGAACTTTTTTGAGTTCTTACATCTTCTGTTACTATCTCAATACCTCTGTGTCTAAATGGGCTTTCTTCACACCCAATCCTGAATGCCTGTTCCTATTTGTACTGCATTTGTGCTTTAGTGAAAAAGAGAATTTTGGAGAATAACCAAACTAAGACTAGTGGGGGTTTTTAAGGAAAATAATCTTTTAACTAATACCTAAGTGAGAGAAATTGTGGAAGATCTATCTCATAGGCAATTCAAGCAGACTTTGAAAGCTGCAGATGGAACTTGGAATACTTTAAGCTTCTCTAAGGCCCAGTGATCTTTAAAGACAAGCCAACTTGTTGCTTTAATGTAGATATTTGGCTACCTGTGCTGAAGGGACATTGTCAGCAGCTCTCAAAAGATCTTTCAGTGCCTTGTATAATAAGACATTTCCTTTTGGACTTGACTGAGTGCACATGAATATCCAGGGGTTGATTAACATCACTCCCTGCCCCTGAACACATTTGGGTATCTGTATTTTGGTTTGAGTGTGTCATTTTTGACACATTTACTTGAGTGCTGTATTGCTGAAGTAAATGTATCAAAACTATTTCCTGCTTCTCCTGTACAGTGAGACACTTCTGTGCTGGGTATTCCATGAGCAGCACAGTGAAGCCTCCCCATCCGGCAGGATATTTAAATTGCATATTGGATGGAGAGTCACTTGCAAGGTGGGTTGTGACACAGAGGCCCCTGCCTGCCCTGCCCTCTGCCTCCCCTTTCTCTGGCTCAAAGGATCCTGCCAGGCAGAGCATCCAGGGACTCACCCTGCCTCAGACCCCTGAAGCGACTTGCAGGCAAGCAGCAGATGCAGTTTGTTTGGAAAAAAAAAAAACCCACAGGGGGTCTGTCTATCCACTTTTTAATGCCAGAGAGGATGGGGCAAATACCTTCACTGCTTTCAGAAAGCTGAATTTAAAAATTCAAAAGAAACACAAAGAATACACCTTCTCTTTGCTGGTGTTAGACTTAGATCAATGCCCACCATAGCAGGCTGTTAAAAGGCCTTTTCCTTAAATAGTTTCTTCTCAAAACCATAGGAACAGGTTTTAAATTTTGTTAAAATTTTCCTTTGAACTTCAGTTGATGCCACCAATTGCCAGAGCAGGGGGTTGTGTGTTTGTGGAGATCATCTCTCTGCCTTTCATTGCAAGAAGGGCACTTTGCAGCACATTCATTGTGTCTCTGTATTTCAAAGGGGGATAGAGAAGGGTTTACAAGTTTTGCATATATTCAGAGAATGTGATATAAATGTTGAAATATTCAGTTCAAATGCCATAACTTTTTTCTCACATTTATGATATGAATATCTTTCTGTCTCAAACACTGACACTCAGGAAGATGTATCTTCGCTCTTCTTGAATAACTGACTTGACTTTGAAGCTGCCTCAGTTTCTCTACCTCAAAGCTTTCTTAACTGTACATATATATATAAAAAAAAATTCTATCTCTCCTCAGAGTTCTTTCCTACAAACATCTTGTTCAGACAAGCAGCTCTTAGGCAGAGAGTGCTGCTTCCCATGTTGACCGCCACTTTTGAGCTGTTTGTCTCCCATCTGTTGTTTGTAAACACTTCATGCCTTGTGCTGCTGATGTTGTTAGCTCCCTGGAAAACAAGTTCTATTTTCTTATGTTTGCACACTGCATCAAAACAACAGGAAATCTGTCCATGACTGGGAAGCCCACGCAACGCCAGAATAGCTTTTTCTTGCTGGGGATCTCAATTAAGGAAACTTGTCAGAGGTAAACAATGATGCAAGCTGTAATTCAGCGTGGTTCATCTGTGCACAGAATTTGTGTGTCCAGGGGGCAGAGAAAGGGGAGGGAGGAGGAGGGAACTGGGCTGAGTGGGTGAGAAAAGGGACAGGAGGTGGCAGAGGAGCAAGGCAGAAGGTGCACAGATTAAGAACTGCAGGATATATTTTTGGCTCATGCCTTTGCAGAACTAGTTAGAAGTTGTCTTCTGGAACTTCTCTGTCCCTAGAATCCCTTGCTTTTCCTGGCCAAAGAAGAGCATGGGGAGAAGGATTAATATCCAGATCCTAATAACTGTCACAAAATAAGATTGACTTCAGCATTGCCAGTGTGAGGAGCAGAAGGGTTTCTGTGCTGCCATGGCTGCACATCCAGGTCAGGAAGCATTCCGCTTTGGAAGAAAACAGCCAATGGATTTGCTTCACTTCAGGGAAGTTACTGTCCTCAAACCTTCTGCTTTTTCCATTATTAGGTCCTGTTGTGCTTTCTACAATAGTGGGGAGGGAAAGCTGTCCAATACTTGATCATCACAGTGAAAATTGCTGGATTCCTCAGTACCCCAGTACTGTTCTTCAGTGTCATGAGTACTGGGCTAAATTTTGATCCTTTCTCAGGCCATATTATACAAACTCCTGTTGGTTTTATAAGATTTATAGAGGACAGAACATGACAGGGATTATTTCTATCTGATATAATCTGATATAATGTTGCGTGTTGGTAGTCTAAGGGTAACTAGGTATAGAACGAGAAACTTGGGTTTAGAAACTTCTTACTTCTTGTTTATAGTTTCTGGTTTGCCCTACATTCTTGATTCTTTGTGCTTAATCAAGGTTTAAAGCAGATGGTTGTGATATATTGTTTCCTAATGAGAAGAAATGCAGTCAAATGTATTTTCTATCTTTTGAGCACCAAGCAGCGATCAAGATTTGTTTACTTACAATAATGTTTACAGGAATTACTTCCCACACCTTAAAAGAATGTAAACTTTCTAATTCTTTTTTTTTTTTTTATCTTGACAGAGTCCCAAGACAATGCATCTTTCCAGTAACTCCTGTAAAAATGCACAAGAGACTTTGAGCTAAAACATGGCCTGAAGAAAGTTAATGAAGTTGTTAATAGTCTGTGTCACAAATGAGAAGACTGTGGATGATTCTGGTTTTTCCTTCAGGCCTTGATGACTCATGAAAATGATAGAAAGCTAATTTTTCTAATGGAGCAGGTTCTGTAAGTAAAAGAGGAGGGAAAAAATCAAGAAAAAACTAAAATACAGACATCTGATGACAAGAGCTACTGCTGGTGGTGGCCAGTGTGTTGTAAGATGGAATTTTCTTGAATCTTAATGGGTATTTTGCCCTAATTTAATCTTCCTTGTTGATTAACTTTTTTAGAGAGGTCAAACCCCTTTTTCTGGTAAAGGTCATATACTTCAACTAAGAAATCTTTTCTCATATACAGAATAATACAGCAACATAAAATTTAGGTGTTCTTTTGAATTTTGAACATATTAATGGATCATGAGCAATACGCCTGGAGTATTTTACACCCTTTGCCCAGTCCTCATTAAATAATTCCTTTTTGTTTTGTGTGGGTGAATGATCCCAGGGTTATGCAGTTATCCAGCAGCAGGCTCTTCCACTGGAGCCTGGAGATGTATGTAATTCCACACAGAAGGAAAAGACATTCCAAAAACCCACATGGACCTCATAATTGTGAGAGAAGTGTGAGAAGAATGCTCCTTGTAAAATAAGGGTGCCACATTTGGATAAAAACCTTGATTTCAGTATCAGAATCAGTATCAGAAATGCTGTGAATGTTCAGTTGAATAAAGCAGCTTTATTGCTTCTGAAAATGCTTGCACCTCTTGGTCAGTCAGGTTGTTACCTAAGGGCTCACAGACCTTACATAAAGCACACCTCAAGTGGGAGTGGCACTGCAGGAATATTGACATTTTCAAATCATTCTTCCTTTTTGAATAACAGTTGAATGAACTGCCCCTTAAAAAAAAAAAAAAAACTAAAGAAAAAACAGAAAATGCTTTTTAATTAAATTGGTCAACATGCTCAAAAATATGGAAGGGACACATAGGAAACTGGAGTGGTCACAGGACTTGCAATAATGTGTTGGGGAAGAAAAAAACTACCAATGTCCTAATTGGGGAATTCATCTGACAGGAAACTTGGATCCATTCCACTTCATGATTTCTTCATGCAAACTACATAAAATATTTTATAAAACCTCAGTGATTTCTATAACAGAATTTTGGCAATTTAAAGCAAACCATGTTGCTACGACAGTTCCTACAAATCATTTAGCTTTGTTTTGTATTATAAATATGTCAAAATGAAGCCAATTCTGTCCAAACAAAAATTTTCCAGGCTTTTAAAAAATATTTCTTATTTGCCAAAGTCAAGATGAAGGCATATTTCAAATGCTGTAACTGAGATCTGCATAACCATAAACCCACAAGGACATAGCTTTAGTCTTATAAATAAGTAATGTCATTAGATACAGTATTCTTAGTTTAATTGACTTCATTTTCGACTCTGTATAACAGTGATTGAAAAATAAAAGACATTTAACATTGGTGAAACCTTTTCTAGTGGTTTCTGTACTGAAAGTCAATAAGCACAAGCCATTGCCAGAAAATGTTACAGGTTTTGGGGTTTGTTTCAGTAGTAAAATGGTAAGTGAAATCTAAGTGGGTACAGGGAATTGCATCTAGTCCTTTGTAAATAAGAATCAGGTGAAATCTCAAAGGCAAAGACATAAAAATACCACAGATTTATCATGCAGACATCATTGATGAAACCCCACATAAGGAACTCATTTCATTTTCTGCAGGTGGACCACTGTAAGTGAAAAAAGTGTCTTTATGGGGGATATTTACCAAGTTGGCAGCTGAGTCTTTTCCTTCAGAGGTATTGAAAGGACTGGGTATTTTCAGATTTGGGATTTTTTTACATCAGAAGAAAAGATGTTTAAGTTGGAGAAGGAATTGCCAAAGATAGAATTTATTTGTGTGAACCAATAAAGTTGGTGAATTACAGTTAAAGCAATTTCTTAAATTAAAATTCATATATATTTTTCCTTTAAATTAACTCAGATGTGTCCTATACATGAGTTAAGCATGGGTTTAATCACAGATTATCAACTGATGGTATCTCCTCAGAGGGGCTGACATCTGTGTTACTTTGTGCTACGGTCTCTCAAAAAGTGATTCAAGAACTACAACATGGCAGAAATAAATACCTGAATTTTGTCAGAAACTAGAAATCATTTGGTTGGTGGCAGTTTATTTTCTGGTGATGTGAAGTTGCTGAGAAAAAAAGGAAAAGGGAATATCCCAAAGAAAGAAACAAGCAGAGACCACACTAAAATAAAAGCAACAGAGTGTGGAATATTCTGAAAAAGCATCTGGAAAAGAGCTGATTTAAGATCAAGGAGATGAAGAACTGCAGGAGCCAGTGGTGCCTACATTTTTTCAGCACATGGTGAAAGGCTTTATGTTCAAAGAAATAGAACACAGATTTTTCTCTTGGTCTTTTCTACCCCAAGCCATGGAGCTGTCTCAGAGACATAAAGCAGTTGGGAATGGAAGAGAAAGGTGGTCAATAGAACTGTGATGTGATGTTACAGAGCCCTATGAAAAGTGATTCTAATCATGAAATTTTAGAAAAACTCCTGGTTTGTTGGGTTTTTTTATATATTCAAGCTTCAGCTAGCTTCACTCTTTCCTCCCCCCCCACACACTGATATTAATACAACTTTTAAAATTGACTTGAAGGACCAAGATACACATATTTTATACTTTTATTTAATGCTTCAATGCTTTTTTTCCTGTTAGCAAGTTATAAATGCATATGGTTTTGGGAGAGTTTGGAGTAATAGGGAGTCAAATGGAAAGTGCTCCTGGGAAATTGTTTGTTTATATAAAGCTGATGAGAAAACAAGTGTTTTATGGGAGGGCCCTGACTTAAGGGATATTTGGCTTGAGGACAGGGTTCTTGCTGGAGCACACATTTAGGTGTGTCTGTTATTGCACTGCTTTGTGCTAGGAGTGGAAAAACAGTCTATCAGGTGCTTTTTATTAGATATTATTATATATTTTTCTTTTCTTCTTAGGTGTCAGCATGTGTTGGGCATATACTGACTGATTGTGTGCACTTTTCTATCCAGAGAGTTCTGCTGTCACTGAGCCATCAGACAATCAGCTGGGTTCTAGACATGGAAAATATGTGTAAAACTGGAAGTCAGCTTGAGTAACACAACTTGTTTCAAGGCTCAACAGGTGTAAATGTACCAATAAAAAAGACATGAGTGCCAAGAATATCTGTAGCTGCTGCACTAGGTATGATCACATTTGAGGGAGCAGTCATAGAAATCATAAGGGCAAGTGACAAAACAAAGATGTTCCAGAAGATTTGGAAAGAATCAACAAAAAAGCAAAATTCACCATTCAGTGTCTGATTTTCTGAAGGTGAGTGGCCAATACAGGCCATCCCAAGAGGTCCTCAACTCTGTATTACTGATAATATCTCAACTTACTCGACAGTAAAACATTGTCAGAGTAGTTCAAACCTGTGATTTATTTGACACTGTAAATGCTTTAAAAAATCTTACTAATGATTTAAAGAAAAGACATGCAAACAAGCAGAAAAAAATTAGCATTATCTAAAGTCAGTGTGGGTGTGGTGCCTTGACCCATTTAGAATATTAAGAAATGCTGCATTAAAGTATTGAATATATATTCTCATTATGTATTGAGTGGCCAAAAATATCTTAAGAGCCTTTTAAGGTAATGTATAATAACATCTTTTCCCCAAAAGTGGGTCAAGGCTTACGTAGTCTGCAGTTCCAACGTGGGTCCCTGTTAAAAGGAAAATCCCAATGGTACAGAAGGAGCTGACACAGCAAAAGGGTCCAGATCCTCTATTTTGTGATATCCTTTGACCTTGGTCTGCCTAAACCCAGAGCAACAGCCACAGGATGTAGTTTAATATACACTAATGGCAAATTATCTTGAAATATTTGTCTTCAGTGCTGCAAAAGTGCAATGATGATGATGGTGATGATAATGGTACTGGCTCCTTGTTTCACCCCCTGATAAAAACTCCCTGTTTCCCTTTAAAACAGCAAGAGGAGGTGAGAGGAGGGAGGCTCCAGGTTACTGCCCACAACACAGGGTGGTGTAAGAATAAAGGAATAACATGCTCTGAATGTGACATAACAAAGCATCTAATGGGATTAGCAGGGGTGAAAGGGAAGGAGTGAGCAAAAGTTGCCCCAAGATCCTCCACCTGTTCAGTTAAGACCTTAATTCTTGTTCCTGTTAGGAGTTGCAGGGAATTATAAAGCTGTAGATTACAAGGTAATTTGATGCGTTACAGCTGCATGGACATCAGATACAGGTTGAAACTGTAAAAGTAAGATATTGAGCAAATAAGCTTAAATAATACCCTGTTATGCATCTCACATCTCCCTTCTTGGACTTTTTTTTGTAATGTTATTTCCAAACACAAAGTTTCAGGAGTGTTTTCATAGTAGGCAAATATTCAGGTATTCCAAGACATTCTAATACACTGAGGACATTTACTTTAAATCTCTTTTTTTTCTCTCTCTAAGGTGACAGTGGTTATCTCTTGAAAAATTGCCTAATCTCTTCTGTGTTTTATCTCCAGATTCCCTCTGAAAACTGTATCATTAGAAATTGTAATGAAACTCAAAAAGTGACCAGAATAGTAATTGACAGAAGACTTGGCGTCTTCCAAATGAGACTTGGATGCTTAGATAAATGTGGTGAACTGCCCTTCATGTAAGTTCAGAGCAGTCCTGGTAGGTGTGAGCTTATGTAATACACCCATTAAACGTGCCTCATCTGGGAAGACGAAGGGGAAGCATTTTAATGAGTCAATCTAAATTGCTGAAGTAAATGACCATAATGATAGAGACTTGGAAAATTATGTGTGCTTAGATGTGGGACTGCAGCACAGCAGAGGAGGTGCTGGCTCTGGCTGTCACACAGACCTCCTGCATGCTGGCTCAGATGTGCCTTCTGTGCCTTTACATTTCATCCTAGAAACACTTCACTGTCAGTAAAATGGAAATTAGAGCTGCCATCTTCCAGTGCTAAAGGGAGGAGTGGACTGCAGACCAGCAGACTTGAATTTCAGGCAATAAATGGTTTCCAGGCTCTTCACTTGTCATGCCAGACAGGAGGTCTGGGCACTGCTTACCCTCTCCTTCTGCTCAGTGAACAAGAAGGTTCCAGCAAATGCAATAAAATTAGGTTCCTAGTTTCCACTCCTCTAAGTTAGTCTGTAACAATATCCCTCTGTTAGGAACTCTGTCTTACAATCAAGTATCAGCTTAAGGCACCCAAATTCTTTATTACTTCTTCTCTTGCCAAATTCATCTTGGTCCTGTAAGGTCAAACACCCTTTCCCAGACAAAACCCTATCCTAATGAGGATGAGAGACATCAGTTTTTGCACCACACATGTAAAGAGAGGGAAGAAAAACCTTTTAGCCACAGACTTTTCAGTACTAACAAAAATCGACTCAAAATTATTACTGCAGCTTTTCTGGGAAAGCTCATTTTAATGGACCTCAGTATTCAGTTATGCACAGAATAAGCTCCTCTACGAATAGCATTAAAAGACTTACCTTCCTGTGGATTTCTGTCCTAGCTTTTCTATACATTCTCCTCAGAATCTTAAAGTATCTCCAGCTTTTATTGTGCCAGGTTTTTGACCCCCTCCCTGCAAGAAATGAGCACATGCTATACAAAGCTTGGCTTTGCCAGTTGTCCTGCTAATACACATATGCTGTCACACCAGCTGGCTCCTGGCAAGCAGCAGAGGTAAATGTCAGGTTCTTTCCTGTCCCTTGCTATGAGGAGAGCACAAAACTATCCCTAAACAGCACAGTGCAACCAGAGTCCACTGTCTCAGTTTTGTTTCCATAATCCCCAGTATAGTAAAAAATTAACAACAAAAGGGTGAGACATATGGAGAAAGAAGGAAGCACGTTGCTCTTAATTTCTGGTGAAAAACTTAAATGTTGTGGTTTACATTTAAGTTTTCCCATCTTAATCCAAGTGCTACACAACTGATGAACTGTCTTAAGAGCTTTTTTACTTCTGTCAATAAAAGTGTATTTATTTCTCACCAATGAGAAATGAAGGGCCTAATCATCAGATGGGAGAGAGCTTTGTTACTCCATTCAAATAAGATTGATATCTGGCACTTGCTGGTTCTGGTCTGCTTATCTGCTTCTGTGAAAGGAAAAGAAATCCTCCTACCTGATTTTGTCTGGACTATCTCCTTAGGGATCAAATCGACCTCCTCCTCCTCCACCATTCACATTTGGGAGATTTTAGCCAAATCAGGTCCATCAGCAAAGTGAGAGGGTTGTGGAATGGTGGGAGAATTGTGCTCTGGCATTTTTGGGGTGTCATGCACAGCTGTGGGATGAGCAAGGATGGATGTTACTCCCAGATTGATCATGGTTCATAAACTTGGGAGAGAAAATGTGTGGAAAATGTTTGTTGTAGGAAGAAAAAAGAAGAGAAATGTTCTTGTTCGTGGACTGGCCGGGCTGGCCAAAACATCCAGGATAAATGTGGCTGTGGAGCAGCCAGTGACATCACATAAAAAGAGCTTTAGCAAGGGAACAAAGCGATACTGTTTTATCTTTACTGCTGATTAAAGTCTGTAACTACTGTAGCTACAAAATTATGCACATTTTAAACAAAAGCCTGCACCATGTCACAAGCAAGAAAAACAAGTCACAGGGTGCAAGGCAAAGCTTTCCTCTGAGGCACTGGTGGTTCATCAGTCCCTCTCCCACAGTGGCTGCAGTGTCATCTGAGCTGGGGACTCACTGCCCTGTGCCAAGCATTGCCACAATACAGATCTTTAACCCTTCCCTGGGCACAGCTGAGCCACTAGAAATACAAGGCTGGGCAGAGAGAAAGAATTTTAACTAATACCACCTTCAGTGAAAGATAGGCTCATCCCAAAATACCTCACCAGACCCCACACCCCCTCTAAACAGTAAAAAAAAAACAAAAAACCCACCCCAAACCCAGAAAAATAATCAATGTCATCCTGTTAAAGAAAGTCACTCTACAAAAAGGATTTAATACAGCAAAAAAAAATCATTCATAGTTTTAAACAGGTACTACATAACAAATAAGGACATCTGGAGAAACTCTGAAGGGGTTTGCTCAGTATTAAATGATGAAACATATGTACATTCCATCCATCACTGATTATGTGGAAGAACATTTGATTTGGCAAATTACAGAGAGGCTTAACCCTTCAGCTTTTACAGAGGGGAAAAAAAAGAACAGCCTTGAAAATATTAAATTTTTCTTTTGTGTACACAGAAGCAAATTTATGTACAGCTTTTTTGTGTGTACGAGGCTGTTTCTGAACAGCTGGTCATTAGAAATATCAGTTGTTTTCCTACAATGAAGAGCTTTCAAATATACCAAGGAGATATGTTTTATTTTAAACAGAAAATAATATAATTAAAGATATAAATGCAGATTCAGATCCTACATATAAAGGCTTAGGATTTTACATTGCCCAACTCAAAACTGTTCTTAGCTCTGTAGTCCCAGCTTCAATTCCAAACCGTTTTGTCTTCCTAAAGTTCCCGTAGAACAATCCATAACACTGACCCTCAATGAATCTTTTCTATCCTGATCCATTTCATATCACTCTGTTCATGTTTATTAACCCTTCAAAAAACACCTTTCTTCACTGTGTTTGTACCAAAGCAATTAGAGGATAACATCTGCCCACAAAACCCTCACTAGACCAGGCAACTACAAAGTGCCACCTAATTTTGGGAGTTTTCAGTCTCATCCACAAAATAACAATGATCCTGAATTTTAAACTGTCATAGAATTGTATATTGGTTTGGGTTGGAAAGGACCATAAAGACTAGCTAAATCCAACCACCAACACCTTCCACTAGCCCAGGCTGCTCCAAGCTCCAATATCCAGCCTGGCCTTGGACACTCCCAGGGATCCAGGGGCAGCCACAGCTTCTCTGGGCACCCTGTGCCAGGACCTCCCCACCCTCCCAGGGAACAATTCCTTCCCAATATCCCACCTAACCCTGCCCTGTGTCACTTTAAGTTATCTCACAGCAAAGCTTTGAACATGAGCCAAAAGTCAGTCCTAGCCCAAGTATCACTAATTGTGTCTCCAGATGCTGCTTCCTTAAATCTCTTCAAGATCCAAAGTCTGATTGGTCTTTGCTCAATCTAACATTAAACTGTTGCTTGAAATTCCCTTTCAGTCTGAATAAAGGCCGTGGTACAGGGGCAAGGTTGTAGCAAATGCATTTTGGGGAGCCCCAGAAGAGCATCCCCTCAAAGCATTTGCCAGCTATTTTTTCCACCGTGTTCAGAGTTCAAGAAAGAAGTTACTTTGAAAACTTGAATCAGAGTGTAACATTTCCAAAATGCATGGCTAAGCAAGAAATGTCATTCACTCAAGCCATCACCAAAATATTTCTAATTACCTACCTGACTAATTACATTACCCTATCCTTTTTAGGTAGTTGTTTTAAAAGTACCCTTGGCTCAAAATGGATTCCTTATTTTTAGGCAATTCTTCTTATCAGCTTGAACCTAGAGTGTTTAATTGGGTGATAAGTTTTCACACAGAATTGCTGATTATCGTCCCAAACCTGCAAAGTGCTGCAGGATCAGAGGGGGAAGGGATAATAAAAATATTTTTTAAAATGGACTGGATAATTTCATAATTCAGCTAGAATAATTAGTGCAGTTATTTTATATGATATCCTAAGGATATACTAAAACTCACTGTCCTTTCTGTGATACCAGAAAAGGACACTGCAGGTCCCAGTTTAAAATAGGCCAGAAATTTGAGATCATTTCTCCCCACCAGCATTTCTGCCACTGAATGGGACATTTCCATACAGCTGAGAGTCATGGATCTCCAAAAGTTGTCATATAACTCCAAAAGTTGTCAAATAATTCAGTTGAGGAGCATTGGAGACACAGCTAATGCTGTGCCAGTATCTTCTGTTTCTTAAATAACTTGGCTCTGATGGCATGAAAAAGCCACACACTCCTGAAGTGTCCAAGGCCAGGCTGGACAGGGCTTGGAGCAACCTGGGCTAGTGGAAGGTGTCCCTGCCCATGGCAGGGGTGGTATGAGATGATCTTTAAGTTCCCTTCCAACCTAAACCATTCTTTGATTCCATCATAGCTTAAAATTCAGGATCATTATTATTGTTATTATTGTTATTTTGTGGATAAGACTGAAAACTCACAAAATTAGCTGGCCCTTTGTAGTTGCCTGTTCTGGTGGCACATCTACAAGAGTTCTGTTTGATTTTCTCTCCCACCCTCATCTCCCAACAGCAGCCACCTGCAATCAACTCAGTATTCCTCAAGTAATTGCATACTGATGGCCCAGAGGGTTTGGGAGCTATTTAAAACACACCAAACATACCAAAAGGTGATTTTTCCTGTCAAAACTCTCTCCAACATTTTTCAGGCCCTTAAACTGACACCTTAACTAAATTTTCAGATGTTTAGCCTCTTGCTAAAGGCCTAACCTAATGGGTACAGATAAATCCTTGAAGGAATACATCATCTCTTGCCAACATTCTTGGCAAAATTTATGTTCTTGTTTATAGTTTTGTACTTTAGACATTAAACAACCCTTAAGTGCTCCCTCTTGGCTGTATAAATAAGGTTTTTTTTCATGTGAATATTTCTGTTCAGCATATTTGTTGAGAGATACCTGACCCAAGTTTCATTCTGGAAAGGACACAAAAAGTAGACAATTTCCATCCTTTCCTGGCATTTGGTGTGGGCTGTGAATAAAAAATCCACACTAAGGTCCAAACATTTTTGTGGCAGGTGTTGCACAAACACTAAATGGAGGCATCATTGCCCAGCGAACTTTGAAGATTAAGACAAAAACACATGAAATTGGACACTAAGTCTGAATTTGCACATAAATGAACATAGTACAGTATTAAAACATTTTGTGGTCCATTTATGTCTCTGAGTATGGGAAATTTCTCTATCAAATCTTTTTGATGAAAATTAAAAAGCTGAGTTATACCAAGCAAAATACGTGCATAATGTTTTTTTTAAAAAATAGGACAAAGCTGAAAAGGATCATTTAAAACTAAAAGTAGTGTTTAAAAAGTCAATTTCTTTATAGTAAAAAATAGAGTTTAAGAAAGAATTTGAATTACTTTGTTTAAGGTCAAACAAATACTCTTTCAAGTAAAAATAATTTAATTTTTCTTTTCATTTTTACCAGGCTGACTAGAAATGAAAGTAAAATAAATTATCAGAAGAAAATATTTCAGTCCACAGACAATAACAAAAATGAAATTAGGTAATTAGGCATTTCTACTATTTTTGTTACTGTTAATGCTGGGTAGAGGTTGGAAGTAAACAAGTAGCAAATGGAAAACATGAGTAGTTTGCATGAGAAAAATGAGCTGCAAACTAGGATTTAAAGAAATATAAGGTAACAGATATTTGGATTTTAATATGATATTCCTACGTTTGAGGAGCAGTCCAAGGGGCAGCGTGGAGATCCAGGAAGAATGGACAGCTGGATAGAAAAGTGAGAATTCTGGGAAGGGTCGGAGTCCTAAGGGGTTAATGGATCCAAAATGTGGATCTGGGAGCGCTGGGGTGTGAGCACAAAGCCAGGAAGCCCCTCTGTGCTGGAGAGGTGCACTGGAGGCTCCAGCTGAGCCTTCCTGATTTGGGAAACTTTCCCCAGATTTGGGGGTTGGGCTCTTCTCAAAACCAGCGAGTGATGGGACAAGAGGAAACGGCCTCACGTTGTGCCAGCAGGTTTAGATTGGATATTGGGGAAAATTTCTTCACCCAAAGGGTTTTCCTGCACCATGCTGCCCAGGGCAGTGCTGGAGTCCCCATCCCTGGAGGGATTTAAAACCCACAGGGATGTGGCACTTGGGGACATGGGGCAGTGGTGGCCTTGGCAGTGCTGGGTTATGGGATGGACTCGATGATCTTAGAGGGTTTTTCCAACCTTAATGATTCCATATGAGAAGTATCAATTCAAAAGGTCATGGATATAAACATGCCTCGTTTGTTTTCCTCATTTTCACCTCCAGTTTTCCTGTCAAAAGCCCCAGTAGCATTAGGCCACCCCGGGTGGCACATGAGGCACAAGGTCTCAGCTCACTTTTCACAGTAGTTCTTATTTGCCAGAGGGAAGAAAATGTTTAAAATCCTTATTTCCAGGGCTGTTTCTGTGCTGCCTGAAATCTACAGTGTAATCTGTCTGTTATTTCCCATTGCCATCAGGGTCACATCTATGTGGAAAAAAGAGGCTTTTACTTCCCAGGTTTCAGATGTTCAGAGTTAAACATTGTTTTGCTGCTGCGTGGACAAAGATTATAGTGTTCAAAAGCCACGTTCACCCCTGGATAATTTGTTGTCTTTATTGCAGTAAATTTGTATATTGATCTTTATTACAGTATCATCTAACAGGATGTTTAGCATCCACACCATGTCATGCAGGGCTCTGCACAGCTATGAGGGAAGAATGCAGAGTAGGTTTTATACCAGACAGGAGACAATATATTTGTATTTTACACATTTAATTTAGGTTTATATTTAATAAAGAATTATATGTGTCTGAAGAAGGAATTTTCCTGATATGCAGTTGACTGTAATACTTAGAAAATATTTTCCCTGGTGGGTGGGGTGCTTTTTCCTATTGCCCTTTCATGATTTTTTTTTTTCCTCTCTTTCATTAATTCTGTTAGCAAATTTCTCAGAATTTCACTGAGATTATTTTTTCTGCCTATCATACACCTCTACTTTTTTTTTTTTTATTTTAAATAATCTCACACTTGTTAGCATTTGGAAGAGTATCATAATAGCAGAGCAGCCATGCTGCTTTCATTGGCCATTCCAATGAAGAAAAATACACTGTGACATAATAAATAGATATAGAAGAAAAATTAACTCCTATTTCTCAGAAGAACATCAAAAAGTGAGCCTATATATATAGGCTTAAGTCATCTAAATGACTTGATGCATATTTTTATTTTAGTATCTGCAGGAAGATGGATCCCAGCCCATTAAAACTAAAATTTCCAGAAAGACAGGCACTCTGATGTATCATCTGTCAAGGTAAAGGGACTAAGAACCTCGAGCTGACTGATATGATGGATTTTCACTTTCCTACTTGCTTCAAGAAGGAAGAAAGTGTGGAGCTGAACAGCTGGTAACATTTGCTAAAAGATTATGGTGCTGAGATTCTGATTTAAATTTGACTTTTTGGTCGTAAACACATGAACAACACATGAAATGTTCTTATTCCTTAACATATTTTCACTTGAAAAGAGTGATTCAAATGCTTCCTCTATAAAACCTGTATAGGATTAAAGAGCAAAGAGGTCTCCAGCTGAAAAAAGAAGACATGTATTTCCTGGAAAAGGAAGTAATGCAAGAGGCTCAAAGCTTTCTTTAGGGTAGCTGCTACCACCTTCTGTAAGACTGTTGAAACACATGTAAATGAGAAGTTTAAAATTATATATATATATAAAAATATTTGGCAGTATAATGAGACTCTTCCCTATATTGTCCCCTGTAGGCTCAGAGATACAGAAGACTTTCCTGGTGTACATTTGCAGAATAACCACGTGAAAATATCCCTGGTACTCTACCATATGATGTAAATTTGGAAATGTTTTAGAAATTATGTGAAGCCCACAAGCTGTCACAAATACTGTTAGAACCTCTTGTACTTGCAAATAAATAAAGTAGCCCATGGTATTTGCAGCCTTTGACCAATCAGGATGGAAACTCTCTGACTTATTTTGGCAAATTTCAGAGGAAAACATTGGCTCAGTAAAGCCAGACCAAGACCCCCAAACCCCTTTGGTTAAAAGCAAATAAATCAATCAATCAAGTCATAATGTTTTCCAAGCTTTGTCATCAGGTGTTGTCTATCAAAAAGCCGTGCAGAAGTTAAAAGCTGAAGCAGCATGTGAAACTCTGATAAAAATAAATTACAGAGTCATCTAGTGGAAAAGATATCTAAGATCATAGAGGAAAGCTATTTTAGTGGTTTTCTGAGAGGAGTCTGTAAACAAACTATGAACAGGATCCATCAGAACTCTGTAAATCCTAAAAAATATCTAGATTATAAATGGGGTAAGTGATCAGAGAGCACCCCTACATCATTTATCAACAAGAACTTTCAGTGATAAAAATAATAGCAATAAAAGACTGATTTCACAGAATTTTCTGAACCCTTTGGTGAGGTGGCCTGATTTAAGCTACAGAAACTTCAATAAAACCAGGGAAAATCCTACAAATAGGAGCAGAAAATATGTCAGATATTTCAGATATGAAACCACGCCTTGCAAAGTAGTGAGTCCAAAAGAATGTTTGGATATATAGAGGTCTGGAAAGCCTTCTTTACAGCCAAAGACTAAACAATATTAATTTGTTTAGTTTATCTGAGGAAAGATTATGATTAAGTCACCTTCTAATCTCTAAGTAGGGACGTGGAGAGAAGACTTCTCATAATGGAAAGCTCTTTAATCTGGCTGACAGAAGCATGGCAAAGGCCAATGGACAAAATCACTTAAATAATTTTGGAAATGAAACACACATTTTGAAACCGTGGGGGTTCTGTGTAACAAATTACTAAAGCAGTTTATTGATTCCCCATCGTTCCAAGTCTTTGGAGATGTTTTTTTCTGGAAGAGACCTAATGCTGTCAAAATTTACAGCCTTGATGCAAGAAGTGCTCTGTGAAGGTGCATGAACTGCACCAAGTCCAAGTTAAGTGAACATGTTGGTGTCTTCTGAGTTTATAACGTGTAAAGCTTTAATATTAGGCCATAGTTATGCACATCTGTATCTGCTGAGAGAAATTGTATGTGTCCTTTGAGGAAAAATAAAGTTGATAGTTGATAATTCATTATTTTCTTTTCATTTAATGACATCTCCCAATCTAGCTGGGTGGTTTGTGCCTGCTGGAAAGGAGAGTTGGTGTTATTTAACACTTCCCAAACATATGTCCCCGGGCTTCATTTTGTACACTACACCTCACGGATTCTAAGAATTAATATCTTGTGTCCATCATTCTCCCACACACATCACTTGATCTTTTTTTTTGTTGTTGTTGTCCCTGATATTTTTAAGAAATCCACATCCAGAAAAATTCCTACAGAGCAGCAGCAGCTAAATATTCTTATAATCCTAATTTTTGTGATACGTTGGGTTGTCTCTGCATATATTGCTGCAGCTGAAGCTGAATGTAGTTTTAAAAGTTTTGAGTGGGACGAATCTCTGTGGGAATATTACAGGATATTGCTAAGAATATATACTGACAGGTAAATTTACTGAGCAAGACGGAAGAACTTGACAGCATTTTCTAATACCTGTAAATTATTATTGGTTTGTTTAGTAAAAAAAATCAAGATAGGCTGATTTCATGTAGCAAAGCAAATGGAGATACCAAGTTATAAAGGGAGTATGTGGAAAGTGTCTTAAGTTGTGCTCATCAAGCCCTGGAAGACTTGAGCAAAGCTTTTGTAACAGAAATATTCAGGGAGGGCACATCAGTCCTAGTAAATAGAATTGGTGAGAAGTGATTTTTGACAAATAATGCAGGAACTGGCAGTAATTTTAACGAACAGTTCTACTGGCAGGGAGTGACTCACTCCAGCACAGTAAAGACTTTGTTGTTAAAAGTACTTACACTCACATTAGGAGCCTGAAATCATCCCAGACATAATGGCCCACTTTGAAAGAGCAGGAAACATTAAACAGGTTGGCCAATACAGAGAAAATAATCATAGGAAAATTTATTGAAAGGCAGTTCACCAAATAGCATATCCTGCAGTTAAATCCAGTGGATTTTGTTCTCCTCATACCAAGACTACAGCCTGTGATTTCAACTCAACAGCATGACTGTGTAAAATAGGTCTTTCCAAGACCGTAAAACTAGGAGAGATTTTGGGGCAAAGACTGTGTAAAGATAGAAGCAACAATAAAATCCTTGTTCTGTAAAGAGGAGGGAAACCAGTGCAGCAGCAGCATGATTCATCCTCCTTAACTTTAGCCATCCAAAAGGTAGGTGTTGAATCAAAGTTAGTCATTCCTTTTTTGTCACTTGTGGAGGAAGATGTATCCTGCCTGCTTCAGATAACTACTTTGGGAACTGCTATTTAGAAAGAGACTTCCCTCTCTCCATTGCCATGGAGTATACCCAGGGGAGCAGCCAGCAGAAAGCAACATCTTCCAACCTAAATCTAGACAGGATTGCTCTGTCTCTAGGTTGCCCAGAGAAGCTGTGGCTGCCCCTGGATCCCTGGAATGTCCTGGGCCAAGCTGGATGGGGCTTGGGGCATCCTGGAATAGTGCAAGATATCCCTGCCCATGGCAGGGGGTTGGAATGAGATGATTTGTAAGGTCCCTTCCAACCCAAACCATCCTATGATTCTTAAAAGCCCCTTCATAAGGCCCACTCTGCTGAAACCAAGGCTGTGTAATTTGCTCTCTTCAAGGCATATGCACAAAGGTATGTTGGTTTCAGTGCATACACAAGGTTCAGTAAAATAACTAAACAAAAGAGAGAGAAATCAAGAGATAGCCAGAGGCAAAGTAAAATTAACCACAAGACCTCAAAAATCACACTTGGCATCTGTAGCAAAAAACCCCAAATGCCCCACATTCCTAATCTCGGTGAATTGAGACAAAGTAAAAAAAAATGTGTTCAAATGAGATGATGTAACCAGTATACTGTCCCAGTTGTTGAGGGTTTAGGGGGAAAAATAAAGTAAAAATCAGCAATGAAAGTTTAAAAAAGGAATGAAAGAGAAGTTCAGATTGGCATTGGATTAGATTACCATGGGAAAGGAACAGGAAAACTGTGGCATCACCGAGACATTCCCGGAGGTGGTTAAAAACCTCATATGTGGTACTTGGGGACATGGTTTAATGGTGGCCTGGGCAGTGCTGGGGAAATTGTTGGACTTGATGATCTTAGAGGGCCTTCCCAACCTAAATGATTCTGTGATTTCCCTTTTTAACAGCTCTCTGCTTCAGAATGATTTACTGCAGGGTTTGTATTGATTTACAATTATTAGACAGTTATTGTAATTTATGTTGATAAAGCAATAAGGGAGTACTGAAAATATTTATTAAATATGAAAAACTTTATAGCACTTGGACATTAATCAAAGTTGATCATGTACAATATATGTGCTAATTAACCATTAGTGAATATTTAACCTGCAAACATGATGAAAAAAGCTGATAGATTACCTCCTTCAGGAGCAGAGAGACTTTGCGGGAATTTTGAATTATTTAAATTGTGACACAGCAGAGGATTTAAGAGTGGGAAGCAATTTTACTGTGAGATTTTCTTTTTTAGTTGTCAAGTTCCTGATAGAATGAGTGATGGAACTAATTTTGTTTCTTGTTGATATAAAGCTCAGCAATCCCGGGATTTGCAAAACCGTTAAAGGTAGTTGTAAGGGTGAGTCAGATACTCTATTGTATGATGGAATCCTTGGCTTTCTTTGATTTTAGTGCAGAAAGTGTAATAGAAAAAAGAAAAGCCCTGAGGAACTTGGGCTTCTCAGCACTTTGCTGCAGATGTCAGAGAAATAAGTGTTAGGGGTCAGTTTAGCATTTGCCTAAGTGACCTGATTAATTGGAGATTAAATGATCGTTTGTTCAGCAAGTGGTGCAGAAGGCTGGGCACGCTTCCCTGACCAGCTGAGCCAGGCTTTGCTAGGCACATCTCCAGGCTGGGGGACACTTCTCATGCTTGCCCTGTCCTTGGAAAGGTGGAGGGATGCTGGAAGGGACACTGCCTGGAAAGGAGTTAATCCATTAACGCCTCCTGGTTGATTAATTTTCTGCTTCAACTCATTTTAATTCTCATTCTGCTGATTGTTTCCTTTCAGGGAGGGCATTTGTGGAAAGGTTATCAGCTTCTTGGAAGGACATAGCAAAGCCTCCAAGCACAAATCTAGCCCACTTTTCCAAATAAACAGCTGCAGAGGAATCCTGGCTTCATTGATGGGAATGGAAGTTTTCAGAGAATTGCAGAATGATTGGGGTTGGAAGGAACCTCTAAGATGATTTAATCCAACCACTCCACTTAAGTAGGTTTTGAAAATCTCCAAGAAAAGAGACTCCACAACCTCTCCAGGCAGTCTGCTCCAGTGCTGTGACTCTCACAGGAAAAATGCTTTTCTTCATATTTAGGTGGAACTTCCAGTCTGTGCCTACTGCTCACAGTCCTGTTGCTGAGAACCACAAGAGTCTGGCCCCTTGCTCTTGACACCCACCATTAAGATATTTGTATGCATTGATAAATCCCCTCTCAGCTCTCTCTTCTTGTGGCTGAACAGCTCCAGCTCCCTCAGCCTTTCACTGTAAAGGAGATGCTCCAGTCCCCTCTTCATTGTTGTAGCCTCCCCTGGACCCTCTTCAGGAGCTCCCTGTCCCTCCTGTCCTGAGGAGCCCAGAATTGCACACAGCTCTCCAGATCTGCCTCACCAGGGCTGAGCAGAAGGGCATGATCACCTCCCTTAACCTCCTGGAAATTCTCTAATAAATCCCAGGATCTTGTTGGCCTTATTGGCACAAAGACACACTGCTTGTCATGGGCACTTCTTGTCCATCGTGATCCCAGGTCCTTCTCCCCAGAGCTGCTCCATCATGTCACCCCAGTCTGAGCTGGTGCCTGGGGTAGTTTCCTTCCTGGTGCAGAACCCTGCATTTGCATTTGAATTTCAGAACTTTACTAAAATTCAGGACTTTTGTTTTTTTTTTTCAGTCCTAACAAAGGAGTCAAGCACCAATTACTTTTCAGACAGCATTCCACTGGTAAAATAAATGAAAAAGTACCAGATGTTTGTTGGACATTATCTTAGTTCTTTTAAATATCACAGAATTCTAGAATGGTTTGGCTTGGATGGGACCCCTAAGATCAACCAGTCCCAATCCCTCTGCCTTGGGCAGGGACACATTCCACTATTCCAGGCTGCTCCAAGCCCTATCCAACCTGGCCTTGGACAGTGTCAGGGATCCAGGGGCAGCCACAGCTTCTCTGGGCACCCTGTACCAGGGCCTCTCCACCCTCACAGAGAAGGATTTCTGGTGCTCAGGGTTGTTCTTCCCCAGGTGCAGGACCCTGCATTTGCCTTTCTTGAGATTCACTGGGTTTCTCTTCACCCAACTCTCCAACCTGCCCAAGATCCTGCTGTATAGCCCCACAACCTTCAGGTGGATCAGCCACTCCTCTCAGCTCCGTGTCATCAGTAAATGTGCTCAGGGGACACTGTCCCTTCATCCAGGTCACTGCTGAATAATAAGAACAAGACTGAAGCCTGCACTGGCCCCTGGGGCACACCACTACCTACAGGCAGAGAACTGGACTCTGTGCCAATGCTCACAACCCTCTGGGCTCAGTGAAGATGGTCAGGGAAAATCAAAAGTTGGCCTTAAGCAAAATGTTTCAGCTCTGAGCAACGTGCATATTACAAGCAGTAAAAATTGGTTGCTTTTCAATTAGGACTGGGGAAAGGAGGAAATGGGCCATAACAGACCATGTTCAGGATGGGTGGGACATGCAGTGAAAATCCAATTGCAGTAGAAAGCTGCTTTTAGCAGGAGAGCAGAATATGAGGTGTGAAACATTAAGCTTTGTAGATAGGGAGTCTCACTACACAGAAGTTGGTTATAATTACCAGAGGAAATGATAACATTAGGGCAGTTACCAAGGACATGTATGATGCATTATGAGAAAAATTGGTCTGAACTGCAAAGGCTTCCCTTAAACTATCTTAATTAAAGGTCGTTCAAAACTTGCCCCAACACCTTATTTAGATTGGCTGCAAAAGTACACCAAGTGCTAAAAATTTCCGCTGTAAGGTTTTGATCTGTGAGCCATTAATATTTCCCTTAATTTAGCTTGTGTGCTATTTACAAATCAGAATTGCCTGCCTATGGAAATGGAGTTGTTGAACGTAGTTATTCCATTACATGGGGTGATTATTTTGTTGTTCCCCACCACTCCACCAGTTTACACCACCAAACTATTCTGCTTTACTCACAGAAATAAATCTTCACAAAGATTTTTATTTCCCAATCACAATATTGATACAAAATACATTCCATTATTCCTAGGTATTCATGGCACACACTGTAACAATCCATCTGTTACCAACACCCTGCTCTGCAGAATGTTTAAACTGTGTGAATTAGGAGTAAGAATGAGTAGGATTTCTTTCTTTAACTCTACCTGTGATTTGCTTAGGACAGTGGGCATGGGAGGAAGGAGAAAATAGCTTGGCTGATGTGTAAGTTTTAAATTTTTAATATTTTTGACTATTATTTTTAAAATTATCAGCTGTGCTGCCCCCAGCAGTACATGTAATAATGATAATATAGCCAAGCACAGCTGTTAGCAGAGCTTGGGTCTTAAAACACTTAAACTAGAGATGTTCTGCTATAGTTTCTCTGAGGACTCTTTTCATAGGCTTAATCAATAAGGGAGGTATAACCTGTGTTTATTGCATCCTATCAGCAGCACTGGTGCTTCCCAGGACTTTTCCCCCACCACATTTGTATCCCTGATTCATCTGACTGTGTCACTTGGACATTCACAGATTTACTTCTGTTGTTCAATGTAAAGATGATATCAATACGCAGTAAGTGATAAAATTCTCTTTTTCTTCATACTATTTAATAAATCAATTTATACACCAGTGAAAAGCTGCAAAAAATTATTCTTTTTCTCCACAAGACCCACATATCCAGAGCTTCCATTTGTGTCCTAGATGGACTGGAGGGTGGTAGTGAGAAAAAACCCTATAGGTATATCCAGCGATTTTCTCCTTGGCAGCATTTAAAAAGGAAACAAAAGAAGTTAATTCAGTACATGCTTCAATGTGGTAAACTTTAGACAGAAATGCTGCTTGCCCCCAACACTTTTACGAGTTCCAGGTGGAAGTTCTATGGCCTCAATGATTCAGCAATATCTGGAGATAGCACAACCCATCAAAAGTGCAGGAATTATCCCGATCCTTCCTGTCTGCTGCCAGTAGAATACACAGCCAGCAATTCCCAAAGTCTCCCTCCGGCATTTCTCTGTTGGATTCACATAACATGTCAAAGAAATGATTTTTCTCTTTGATTACTGCAGTAAAATAAAAAGCAACATCTTAGAAACTTACCTTGCAGTTACATGAAAAATCCAGCTCCCCGTAAAGAAATGTAATGAGGAGGGAGTCACGGTCGTTACTCCTCTTCACAGCACTTCAGACTAACAATGCCATTTGGAGATCCTTGCAGCAGCAAAGTCAGAAAAAGCAAGTCAGCAATCAACTCCACAGGCCAATAGACTAAGATATACCAACTCCAACTTTAGTGCATTTGGACTCTGAGGAAGTTCCCTGTGCTGGCTGAAATGCAAAGGCTGGAGCACAGCGATTTTTTTTTGTCCTGTTGGCTTTTTCTACCTCTTTCCATCTGGCAGTGACACTTAGTAGTTAAAGCAGGAAATGGAATTCTGGCTCTAAAGGTCTAAAATGGAGTTATCATCTTAAGTAATGATGGAAATAAATATATATATATATATATATATACACATACAGCTTTAATGTACAGGTGCTTAAGTTTTACAAAACCAATTTAGAATTAGGCAACTTTCAAAAGCTTACAAATCCCTTTCAAGTTCTGCTCCTGCCTTTCCCCCCATTCTTTTAGATTTCTGAGACAACAAAAAACATCTGTGGGGTTTTTTAGTGCTTTACTTTCAGCCCTGCCAATTATGTGCTGTTCTGAGTCAATGAGAGGTGTGGACTTCTACTTCCCCTGTTAAAACATTATCAAATAAAACAGAGTGTTTTATTCCAGCCTTCTTACTTGATTCAGCACATCACAGGTGTGGTAGTGAAGTTGTGAACTTATTTTTTGAAGTCCTGAGAAGGAGAGATGATGGAGCTCTTTTTGTGCATTAAGAGCTACAATCATTCGATTACTCTGGTTTTACAACAGGTCTAAGTGAAACAAGCACAAACTGACCCAGAGAGCACAGTGATCTCTCAAACAGTGCAGGCTTGGCTATACAAGGCTGTAACTACAAAAAAAAATGTTCTTTAAGAGCTCAAGATAACCTCAACTCAATAACTCTGTATTTAGCATATTTTTAATACAGCAGGAAGACATTGGAGGCCAAGATCTCAGGATCCCCTGTTCAACACTTACTATTTCCCTTTCCACTCCCTCTACCCATTCCTGCTACTTGACTTGGCGGGCTTCACACCACACTGAATTGGCAATTTTTTCTCTTTGCATTAGAAAACAAATTCAAGAAACAGCCATGTGTATCATGGATAGAAAAGCAGGGAGGGGATTTAAATCAGCTGGCAAATTCTGAGGTTGGAAATGCTTGTTCGTAGCAAAGGGAAACTAATGGGTCTTACTGAGTAGCACGATGTTCAACTCTGCTTTCTCACCACTATTCCCCATCAACCAGGGCTGCAGTTACACATTTGTCTGGGGAAGGATAATGAAGAAACTGTGAGTAGAAAACAAAGAGCTTGTTACCAGTCAAAGATTAGCCCATGTTGTAGCCCAGAGATTTCCCTGCAAGCAATATAGTCAGCAGAGCATAAAACTACATTTTACTGTTCAAGGTGCATTCAAATACTGTAGTGATAGGAAAATACACAACTTTTAACAAGACAGCAAAATAACTTGGATTTCGTATTTGGCCGGGAGATTAATTCCTCACAACTTACCAGATGTTCAGGAGGAAAGCAGATTTCTGCATAGAGCTGTTTGTCCCATCAAAGCCCAATGGGGTTGACTTGTGTCAAAAAATAGCAAAGGCAATCCCAATTTAGATACCAAGTGCCTGCTTGGGAGATTGATGATTAACTTGAGAAAATCAACTGTTCTGCTTTCAAACAGCAGTGAAATTACATCTGCAGGAAGATCAGATTGGTCTTTTATCCTGCAAAGGGTCATAAATGTCAGTCAACTGTCCCAAATGATGTTGGCATTTATCAAAGTATCAGTAGAAGAGAGTAAGTGGTAAAATATAATTGAGGATACAAGAGATTTGATTATGTATGGCTTTGGGATCGTTTCTAATTAATTATTCAGAGGGAAAAAAACCCCAAAAAAACAACTGCTGGTTCCCAATGGAAATAGAGAACAAAGTTATTTAATGAGCTGCCATAAAACACAAACAAGTTCAGCTGGCATTATGGAGATAAGCTCAAAGAACTTTTTCAAGATTATAGTTTAAAAAGGGGACATATTTCAGAAGTTGTAATAACATTACCTCACCGTCCAGCTGTTTATATTGTACTTGCAGCTTCTTTGAAAAGATGCCAAAATAAAGTAAATTTAAATATTATCTGCAGAGAACTTCTCTATAGAATAATCACCAGACTGCTTTTCATTATACCACAATTATATCATCAGCATCTAATGATCAGAATGCAGAGCAGCTGATTATTTTCATAATGCAATTACTTCATTACATCTTAGAAAACTCAGCTGCATGCAAACAGTTCTCTCCAAATAACTAATTTGTCTGATTAATCATCTGATGGGAACTCCTGTCTCTCTTGCCCCCTTTTTAAATGTTCACCTGTTTTCCCTGTGCTTCCTGTCTAGCTTGGTCATTACAGCATTAATCACTCAGGAGGAAAGAGGAAGATGGGCTCTTTCTCCAAATATACAGAGAGATCCAGATTTTCCAAGTCTGGCAAATGCAATTGTTCACAGGGATTTGCCCTTGCCACTTTTTGTGTGTGCAAACCTCGAGGTATGCATATAAATCAGGTATTTGTGCAGGGGTTTATTAGCTGACAAATGCAGATGGCTAACACGGAGCTCCCTGGTACATACACACTGACACTTGATGTGTCTGGTGGGTGTTTTTCAGGCAGGCATTTCCAAATAGCTGACTTTAACCCTCTGCTCCTCACTGTCAAGAGGAATCTCTAAGGCTTTTGCTAATAACTGCTGTCCTTCATGTATATTTTAAAACAACTTTAATCCTAGTGGAGCAAACCAGATTAAAAAAATATAAAAGGCTGCAGTGTTTGATTGTTCAGCAGGATCGTTTATACAGAGATGTTGGAATAAAAATAATTAGCACTTCTAGGGACTTCCAGCTGAAGATCTGAAACCTTATTTGTGGAAAAAAATATGAGTTAGGCTTACATTTAGTCCATTCCTTTTGCAAAAGTCAGTGACTCAAAGAAGAAATGTGAAGGCCAATGTACTGCTATTTTTTTTTATTTTTTTTTTGTGTGGTGCTTTGCTCAAGTTCACAAATCCCAAACAAGCAGGCCAAGGAGGATCACACCTCCAGACTCCTAATCCCTCTCCCCAGCACATAACCATGGTATCTTAAAGGATCAATCACATGCTTAGAAAGGGAGAACTTTTAAATGAAAATATTTTAGGCAAATCTACTGAGGCCTAGACATAAGAAGAATTATATTTAATTGAAAGAGAATCTGAATTAAATGCCCATATGAGAAACAGACTTATGAGGTTGTAAAAGAAAAATTATTGTAACAATTATAATGGTAATAACAATGCTATTAGAGATAGGATTCCTATTGTAAAGGCTTCTGTCATTTGGGTGAGTAATTTATTCATTTTCATTTCCGTAGACTGGTATGCTGATAATCAGCTTTACTCCAAAGGGTTTTTCTACAATTTGGAAGGGGAAGAAATTTGTAAAATTGCAGCTCCTTATGCTTGAAATCTAATTACAGCTGCAGAATCCCCTCTGTCTAATGTTTTACTTCATAGTAGTCCAAGTCACGTATTTCACAGCTGGGTTTCTCTACAACTGTTACACCTCTGCCTTTAAATTTTGTTAGGAAGGTGATGAACAGCAAGTTTAGGCTTGATTTTTAAACAGAACTTTCCACTGACTGCATTTTTACAGTTCCTATTTAAGTTAAAAACCTTCCCAGTGGAGAATACAGAACCACAGAATTCCAGGATGGTTTGGCTGGAAGGACACCTCACAGACCATGGTGTTCCAACCCCTGCCATTGACAGAGGCACATTCCACAGACCAGTGCACCTTCCAAACTTTGTCCAACCTGGCCTTGGACATTTCCAGGGATCCAGGGGCAGTCACAGCTGCTCTGGGCACCCTGTGCCAGGGCTCAGCACCCTCACAGGAAACAATTTCTTCCCAATATCCCATCTAACCCTGCCCTCTGGCAGTGGGAGTCATTTCCTGTGTGCTGTCCCTCCATGCCTTGTCCCCAGTCCCTCTCCAGCTCTCCAGGATCCCCTTTAGGCTCTGGAAGGCTCTCTGAGCTCTCCCTGGAGCCTTCCCTTCTCCAGGTGAGCATCCCCAGCTCTCCCAGCCTGGCTCCAGCCCTTGGAGCAGCTCCTGGACTCCTCTCAACACCCCCTCTAACAGGTCCAGGAGTTTCTTGTGCTGAAGAGTCCAGAACTGGGATTGCCCTGACCAAGGTGCAGCCCCTTCTCTTGGACATGATTCTCCTGGGCCCTTTTCCCAAGCTTGTCCAGGTCCTCCTGGTTGTCTGAGTTACTTTCTTGCACCAACTGCACCCCTCAGCCTCGTGTCACCTGTGAAATAACAAGGGTCTCCTCAATCTCACTCTGTGTCACTGATAGAGCCCTGGTCCCAGCAGAGCTCTGAAGGATTCCCCTCATTCCTGGCCTCCACTGACCACAGTCCTGTCTGGATGTGTCCATTGAGCCAATTCTTTATCCACTGAGAGCTCCATGCATCAAATTTGAGTTCTCCCCAGTTCGGACAGAAGGATGTCATTTGGGACCATCTCAAAGGCCTTTCAGAAATCTGGGTAGATCAGAGTCTTTCCATCTTCCCTGGGCATATTTCTGTCCTTTATTCTGAGAAGTATGGACCCCACTAACCAGCCACTATTTGTTTTAAACCGATTTCCACCTCCTCCCTGAATACTTCTGGACAAAAGACTTGTCAATATCTAATACAGATTTTCTCTGAATCCCCCAAAATCCCCTTCAAGACACCAGATGTGGTTCTGCCTATGGGGAGATATCACATCAGGACCACATCTTATCTGCAGTGGGGATTCCAATCCAGTGCATTAAACTGTTTGAACTGGCTCTTTTTGCAGTGCAGGTATAGATTGGAAGGAGTTCTGTAAAAGGCTTTACCTAAAGCAAATGTAGTTGGGGAAAAGGACAAAAGAGAAGAAAAAAAGCTGAAAGCCAAACAGAACTCAGCTGGAGCTTCTGCCTGTTCTGTAGGAAGGTCTGCACATCCTTGCTGGGGGGTTTAGGATGCAGGAAAGCATTTGGAGGCATTTAAGTGAAAGCTGGGGATGCTCATGACTCGAGCTCTCCTTCTGTCCTCAGGGCTGCGGTTCAGGCAAATATCAGGAGCTTCCCATGTGGAAAACCCATCCTGCTGGACCAGCAGGACACGAGCATCTCCCTAACCCTGGAGCCAGGCTGCCTCTGAGAAAGCAGCAGGCAAGATGTGGCTTCTCCCTCCATGTACCAGCAAGCAGGTTTGGTAAACACAGAATTAAATCCTTCAGGATTCTCCTTCTTGGGATTCTCCTTTTCAACTGCTCCTATTCCTAGCAGCTCTGGGAGGCTGTTAGTTGAACACCTTCCCAATTTCTTCAGCACTTTAAGCCAAGGCATTTTCAGCTAGTCGGTTTTTTACACTGTTTTTTAAACATATTGCCACTAAAAGATTGGATGAATTTGTCACAAACCCTCTAAATTTGTGGCAAATAAAGCATTTAAACAATCATCTTGGAAACATCTAAGTAAAACCCACCTAGTTATGAACCCTTTGAAGGATGCAAACTTTAAGGGAATGAAAAGGTCTTTTGGATCTTCCCAAAAAAGTGGGAAACATTTTGCTGCAATGTGATATCTTCACATCCTACATGGCATCAAAATTGAGGAATAAAAAACCCCGTCTGTGCCCCTCATAAGGTGCATGTTGTTTATTGTGCATGTCACACTGGTAGTGTACAAGTGAAATATTACCCTGTGCACATCTTTTTTTCACTCAGCTGGACTGTTGCCACTGGTTTCAAAGAGAACATGTTATCTCATAATTAGAGAAAGCCCAGGAAAAACAGAAAAATAGGTCATCATGTTCAAAACAACTGTGATTCAATGCTTCTGGCCAGTTATTTTTGTACACTGTGATTAATTTGAGTTAATTTAATTTAGCTTGTTTTAATAATTGCATAACTTATATCTGGATGCCCATGCCAGATGGCTCAACCAGCCTGAAAACAGGAAGATGCTGTAATTGTGGCAGCCTAATAACATTTATTTACTACAAGCCTGACTGTCACCCTCATCAGAGCTCTGCAGTATTGTGCTTTGCACTATATTGCTTCAGTGCACTTCACTTTTAGCCACACAATCTTTTGCCTCTCCAAAATTTTCTGAGAAAATCTGGGGTTTTAATGCACTTTTTCCCCTTTGTGCTTCTTGTGAGAACTCCAAACGCCCCAGTTCTGGGTTCTGCCTCTTTGCTTCTGCAAATCATCAGGTTAATCTGTGTCAGCTTCCTGGACTGATCATGGCCTGGAAGATTTCTGTGCCTCAATAATAATCTCATGACATTTGGACAATTAATTTATCCTCAGGTTGTTAATTCCTTGATCCAAAATTGTGGAAATAGTTTACCTCCGATTTGTTACCAAAAAACCCTCTCATTTTTAAAGCTGGAAAACTAGTAACTTTAGAGCTTTCAAACAAGAAACTTTTCCTTTGGTTTGTTTCTGCTTATTTAATTCCCATTTGCTCACAGTTAGGAAGCCCAAGTAATTTTTAATTTCAGATTTAACATCAGCAATTTCCAATATTCCCCCTCTCAGACCTGTGAGTGTGAGTCTCATTTGCCCTCATGCACCCCAAAATTCCTGCCAAAACTCTTGTATGACTTTTCAGCGACTGAGCAATGCAGCAAATGAGGTGGAAATGCCACTGAATTAGATTATTTGAAAGGAAACATCAGAATTTTGGAGCTATTTTGGTATATTCAGGTTAGTTTCTTTTCTTTACTACTTCTTTATAATTGCCACACTGAAGATCACTTGCTTTGGCAGCTGATCCACCTATGAAGCCATGTACAAAAAATACGGATTTTCTTGAAAAATTCACTTCTGCTGCTAATTTTCTGCATTAATGGAGAAAGAGATTGTTGTAAATATCTACCCTTGAGTATGTTGGTGCAAAACTTCTATTTAAATGTAATAAATCCATCAATATGCATTTATTTGGGGCATTTTTCACTGTCATGCCCATCTGTGTTGTGCTACCAGAGATCCAAATACTTTTGACAAACAGCAACAGGTCCTGTAGAACCATCTTTTTTTCTCACCTTTTTAAGGAAATAACGTTTTGTTTTTATGAAACTTTTTAAGTAATGGGGACAGTTTTTATTGCTGAACTGAACGAAATATTTTCCTTAGAAGAACTAAAAATCAATTGACTTGAGGAGAGATTTCATTAACAGGGACCAAACTCTATTTTCAGTGAAATCAGATCAGTGGGAAATTTGCTATGCACGACCAGGGACCCACATTCTAATTACAATTAATCAGTTATCCCGTGTGTTTGGGTGCTCTTTTCCTGTTCTCAAACAATTTGCAAATCACACTGAATTTCTTGCATGCTTATTTCTTGTCTGGAATTGTTCAATACTGATTTAAGTGAGCCCATTTCAGCTCATGACATGTTCATGTACTATTTATTTCGATTTAAGGGATACTTCTTCTTTATCTGAATAGATGTCTGAAATATAAAAGTGGGGATGATTCAAAAAGAAATGATCAAAATTTATTTGGAACACTTGTTTTCTTTACTGACCAAATAAAACATGTTCAGGTTTTCATTTTCCTTCCCCATTATCTGTTAAAAGCCATGGGGAAAAGAAAGATGGGGAAAAATAAAGAAGACAATAGGCAAAAATACTGGTGTGCTTTTTGTTCTGCTTGAAAAACCAATGACTGCAGAATGATGGGCAAAGAGAAAAAATAAAGAGTTCTTGAGAAATGAAAAAAAAAAAGAAACAAAAAATCGATGATGTCTCATAGGAGAAGATGATGAATAAGAGATGAAAATTAACAATAGTATAATATTGTGCACGTAAGGGTATAGGTGCAGAACAGCTGCTCATTGGGCAAATACCTGATTCCACAGAGTTCAGTAAAAAACAAGAACTGAACAACCATTCTGAGTCTAAATTAATGTTTCTGAATGCCGGTTTTACAGCAGTCAGATAGGTCTAGACTCACTTTCTTGGAGATGGATAAATTCAGACATAATCCAAACTTATTTTCCAAGGGGAAAATATTCCCCTTGATAGGAATGGACTTTGGGTCAAGAAAGGAAATAATGAGTTGGAAAATGAAAATAAGCAATAGAGTGGTAAGGAATTGTCAGGGCAAGTGTGATGGCAAGAGCTGAACCCTTTTTGTTTAGGCATAAATCCCAAATTTCTCCCCACAGCTAGAACAGGTGCCAGTATCAGGGAGTGGCATCCTGTGGATGCTTCCCAGGGTATGAAGCACAGACCTTTGGGGGTTACATTTTAACAGGAGCAAGTTCTCCTCCTGCCTCCAGTTTCCTGTAGCATCTTTTTTGATCCCTCACCTCCGTTCTTGGCAGTTCACAGATTTTAAGTCATTCAGGAAAATTTACAAATGAACTTTCCCAACATGCTATATCAGATACTCCATTTAATTTTTCCTTATGGTGTCCCAGGATGATTAATTATCTTCTGGAAGTGCTCTGTGGATCTCAGACTTCTGTTTTACTGAATTTTTTTAGTGCTACCTCTTTGTTGCCTGAGAGTGCACCTGCTTCTAATTATATGCAGATGATATACAATTATATCTTTAGAGGGATTCAAATGACAATGTTTCCCTGACTTTTAGTGCTGCCTTTCTGACATAAAGCTGTGGTTTAGTACAGGTTTTAACAAAGCTAAAATCAATTAATCATATAACTTGAATTACATCGGCTTAGGTGTTGTAAAAGAAAAAAAATCGAGAGCTGGGGCCTCTTCATTCTAATTTGGGCCAGTATCAGGGAAAGATTGCATGAATATTTTAATTTTAAGTGCTTTTAAATCACTATGGTATTTCTTTTCAACAATTCCCATTCTCACAGACAACTGGAGCAGCAGAATTTTGAAAATCAACTTAGAAGTTGATAACGACCTAATTAGAAGCCTAATTTTGTGTTTCACAGTCACCTAAAAATTATTTTAGGCATATAACATGTTGTCTTTGAGCAGCACTGGCTCTTTGACTACAAAACCATTACAACCAAACATTGGCTAATGAGCCATAGAAAATATTAAGCTATAGATAAAAACAGTGTTTTCTGAAGAGGTCATAACATGGATAATTGAAGAAACAGGAATAGGTAGAATTCAGAAAATACAAATATTTTTATCTTTTAAAAACTTATTTATTTTTTAATATCATTTAAGAAGATACCTAAGTATTTCCTGCATGTTGGCAGAAATTTCTTGTTATCATTTTAGCACATACCTAAGTGTTTTCTGCATGTTGGTAGCACAGGACTATGTGCAATCCTTGTGAGGTATGTGTAGAACACTGCCCAAATGCCTGTGTGTGGAGAAGCATTTACTCACTGAATACAATATTGCCACAGCTTCTTCCAGAGCAGAAATGCACCAAAGCTCAAAAGACTCCCTAATTCTGCCCTCCTGCCAGGTGTGTCCATGGGCAGGCTGCCAGAGCTCTCTGCCATGCCAGGAAATGCTGCACTGCCACTGCCCATCTCCACCTTGAGAAGGAGAGATTTATGGATGCTCCAAGCCAATCTTTGATTTGCATAAACCATTTTGGAGGGATGTGATTAAAGATGGCAGTCCAGGCAAAACTGTGGTGAAGTTTTTGTTATTTAATAGCTCTGCAGTGTCCTTAGTAATAATAAAAGAAATTATGTTGTTAAGAGCGTGTGTAGATTGGAAAAAGGCATCCATTCCTGGTACAGAACAGCAAATTTACTGACAAACCTGCTGAACTGCTTTTTGCATCCTTTATTCCTTTCCTATTAAGTAGCACAGAGAAACAATCATCTTTCCTGGCTACTCTGGACATGAGACAGGGATTCCTCTACTATATTGAAATCGAACACAAATACTCATAGAATATGGTTTTGGGTTAGAAGGGACCCCTAAGATCAACCAGTCCAATCCCTGCCATGGGCAGGGACACTTTCCACTGTCCCAGGCTGCTCCAAGCCCCATCCAAGGTGGCCTTGGACACTTCCAGGGATCCAGGGGCAGCCACAGCTTCTCTGGGCATGCTGTGCCAGGGCCTGCCCACCCTCACAATTTCTTTTTCTACAAGATCTCACAGCCTGCAGACTCCACAGGATTGATCCAAGGGTTCTAGTTCAGGGTTTTGCCCTTAAGCAGAAGGTGATTGAAGAAATCAGGTGCCAGTGGAACACTAATTCTGTAATGTGTGTGTTACATCAGTACTAATGATTTATTCTGTTTAGCCAAGAAGGACATGCACAGACACAGGCTTTAGGCAGATGTGGCTCAGATGAAGAGGGAAATGGTTATTTCATTATCCAGTGGCCTCATCATTTCATGCCCCTTGGTAAAGATGCAGCAAACCTCTGGGCTGAGTGATTACTAAATGATATTTTCCACATCTGCCCTCCCTTACACCCTCTCTCCACTTACCATGGAATGTAACTGAGGCTTTGCAGCTATTTATTATAATTTTCAGTGGAGCACAGTTGACCTTGTGTTTGTAGACAACTTGTTTTGACCCATCCACTTTAAAGCAAAAAACCACCTCCAATCAGTTTATAACGGTGGAACAGAGGGAGGAATATAATGATATTGATGAAATGGATATAAGACCACTGAGGCTGCATTTTAATTCAGTCCTGGTGCTGTTTGCATCTAATAGAATTCCTCTCAGGGAATTTTTTTAAGCTGACCTCTTCAAAGTAAATCACAGCATGATTCACTGTACAGCCAGTTTTCATAATCACAGTGTGTGAGATAAAGCTGAGCTGCAGTCAGGCATGCAGCTACAGGACAATTGCAAACCATCATCCTACTAGGAACGAGCAGAGAAATTCAATTATTGCTCCACTTTTGATGAAGAAGCAGCGAGGATTCATTGTATGTGTTCAGAAGAGGAAGTGGCATTCAGGATTTCAGCACTCAGGTGCAGCCACCAGCCCTCTAAAGGTGGCCTTGCTAATGGAAAGAACACTTTTCCATGGTTCCTCTGCAGCTGGGGCTTTCTGGGATGCTCTGTGGCCACTGCTTCATTGCTAAGTAATGTAAGAACAGATCTACAGGGTGAAATATTTGGCCCACCATGCATATGTTTGAAGTATTTTCATGGTGGAGTAACACCAGTCCTCCAAAATATGGTGCAGCAGCTTCTCCAAAGCCAGACCATGATGGGGACCAGCACACACTAAGAGGACACAGCTCACTCCAAATTTAGTGATTTTCCAAACCACTCATGCAGCCTGACCTGAGAGGATAAGCTGATACCATCCATGGGTTATGAAGCTTCTCATCATGTGGCAGTACTTCAGTGATGTACAAAGTCTGCTTTTTGATTCCACAAAGTCTGGGTGAACTCCACACTGGTGATCTGAGAAGAAGACACGAGTTTTAATGCTGAGTTTTACACTGTGAGATGATTTGTAATAAAACCACTTCAAAGAAGAAACAGCTTTAAAATCCTTCTTAACTTAAGCTCTTCTTCCTTCTCCCCAGACTTAATGCAGTTTTATTTACTTTTAAGATAGGGATTCACTTATAGGATAGTATTGAATGGTTGTCTCAGCCAGGCTCTTTTGAAACTACATTTGCCTACTGCATGTGGCCTGTTATGAGAGTTAAGACATCTTTTAGAGGGAGAAGAATCAACAGCAGTTGCTGATATTTTCAGCTGTATGGTCCTAATTTCCTCACGTTCAGGGATCAAAATGCAGAGGGACTAAATGCTGAAATAGTAGAGTAATTTATAAATTTTATAACAGCAAATATGAGATAGAAAACAGACCCTTACCCACGTGTGCTTTGGGTGCAGGCAAAGCAAATAGAATATGAATAAGGTGTTTTTCTAGTGAAAATTAATAGATAAAAAGAGAGAAAAAGACACAGATCCTCCTCTTCCTCGTCCTCTTCAAACACTAGTGAGGTATCACTGCTCTCTTGGATGGGAATGGCTGAATTCTGCTCCTTGCATCGCTGTCTCCTCACTGAGCTGCTTGAATTGATTACAGCTGGGGCTGCTGGGATGCACCAGTTTGCTCCCCATTAAAAGCAGATTTTTTTCCACTGAAACACTGTGGGAAATGCACATACAGGCCTGTGGGAGTGGTATCAAACTCCAGAAAAAGAAATGAAAACAACCTTGTTTTTATTTATGGGGAAGATCCTGGTGAGAGTCTGGAGTCATGGATTGGACTGAATAATTTTCTTTTTTTTTTTTTTTTATTGTTCACATGTCTGCTCATGTTCCTGCTGCCTCATGTCTAGTTATCTGCATCTGTGACAGGTGGTAAAGATGTTTGATTCATCCTTTTTGCTGTTCAATGTGTGGAGAAAATGCTGGCAAACCAGGATGTCTCCCTGAAACACTCCTGCAGAGCCCCAATTTAACCATCCTCATGTTCTATCAATTTCCCTCTCACACTGATCCCCTCTTGCCATGGAAGGCACTCACAGAACTCACAGTGCCCAGACTGCCCCAGAACTAACAAGTGGAAAAAATAAGTTTATTCCTCTAAGGTGAGGTTTTATCTTAAAATAATTCATGTGGAAAAGAAAAATCTTGAGGAATATCAGGAGCCAGTGTAACTTCCAAAACTCTAATATCACAATCTGTAGTACTACACACTCATAGGGATCCTGAAATATTTCAGATTATCTGCCATATGCTCCTTGTCCAAGTGGTTGTGCACCACTAAGCTTTCATTAGAAGCAGAATTTCTTTTATCGTGAGTTTTTAACGGTTTCACTTTGAATTTAGAAATCTTTAGATGCAATCAGCACAGAAGCCTTTTTTCCCCAGCTTTTCTTATCACCAATCCTTCTTTGTATTCCTCTTTATTGTAGTGCTTTTGTATCTCAAAAGAGCAGTGTGGTTGGCAGCCACAAGCTGTGACTGTGTTCAGGGCAGGATTGGTGAGCAGGGAGAACTTTTTTCAGTGTGGAAAATAAATAAATTCCCCCATGCATTTCAGTGCCTGCCAGAAATCATCTTTCTATTTACAACTGAATGACCTGAATTACCTTTTTACATATACAGATGAACCAGGACTCTGAAGGTAATCAAAAGACCATTGCTCCATTTTAGATGCTGATCTCTGAAGCAGAATAGCAAGAAGTCCAGAATTGTGTTTGGTGGTAAATTCAGGTTTCAAAATGTACTTTTCAGGCTGGTGTAGAACAGAAATGAAGTTTTGTAAATGCATTTTTGGTGACAAATACAAAACAACCCCTTGCCTTCTTTTGAATACAGAGTCTGGTGTCGGGAGCTCCACTATGAGGTGTGGGGAGGCTCCTCGTTGTCTGTTGAAATGACATAGAAAGAAATCATCCTGGGCATTCACCTTCTCAAAGCCTCCTGGATTTTTCTGTCATTATTCTATATTGGGCATTTTCTTGGGGGAAACTAAGAAAAACTGCATTTGATGGGAGTATTTTTTCACTAAATAAATATAATCCTTGGGTAAAGTTTTCATTTGGGCAAACGATCTCAGGTGTTGTGCACGTCTGTGAGTGAAGGTGCCGTTTTCCCCCCCACCTTTGTGCACACCCTCTGCTCCCTGCTAGCCCAAGGTGTCACTTTTGGCACAGTGGCACCTCCCTCTTCAGTCTGAGGCAGCAGCAGCAGGGCTGACCTCTCTCACACTCCCAAACACCCACCCCCCCGTGCTTCCAGAAAATGCATCCCCAAGCCTGAGAAACCCTCATTAAAATTTCAGATACCTATCCCATGTCTGCTATCATCTGCAGATTCCCCAGCCAGCTCCCTTCTGACAAGGGTTGATATGGTGCAATGCAAAATGCATATTTATCCTTGTTTTTATATTTTATATTTTGTTATGGTATATTGCCTCCCATCATCAGGCCATACCCTGGAACTGATGAGATTGCAGCTGTTTGGGGCATGCATCACCTAAATTTTATAGAATGCCTTCTACTCTTGATTTTCAATTGTCACAACCCACCAAAGATGTGCTGTTTCACAGCTTGGGGCTCTAAGTCACAGGAGATAAAGTGCATATTGGAAGAGTAAATTGAGTTTTTTACTTTAAATGGAAGGAAAGTCATAGTTGAGGTAAAGAAGAAATAATAAATCTATTTTCTGGAACAAATAGAAGCTCTCATGGTTTCCAGCAATAAAAGCAGGAAGAAAGGCCTAAAGACATGAACATTTAAACAAACAAGTTGAAGATCTTAAAGAAATGACAGTGGGAGCTCTGAAAACTGCTGCCAATTAAAAAAAATCCCTCTTTTATTTGTTTGGTTTGGTTTTGTACAGGAAGGAAGTGGGGAGGGAGAAAGCATTTTAAATAAGAGCTTTCTAACCACATGGGTTGAGGTAGGAAAATATGTTTTCATACTGGTTGTATGCAGAGAAATTGTTATTTTAAAAAATTTTAAAGGGGAAGCTGTTGAAAAAATAATTGGGGCAGAGAGGAATAATAAAATAACAGCAGATCCTCTGAACTGTGAGGCTTTGGGGAAGAATAAACAACCAAAGCCCTGTCCCTGGTAGATGTTTCCCTACTGGATTGGCTTTGCATGGCCAGGCTGTGGTGGTGAGGGGGATACAGGGCTGGCCTCTGGGGGAATGTGCTGTGAGCTTCTGCCATGGAGCCAGTGCCAGGAGGAACAGCCCTGCATCCCCCCGCTCAGTGCAGAAGTTGCATTTGCTTTTCCTGTGACGGTATTTGGTGGGGGATCTCCCTCTGTGCTTATCTTGATCCATGAACCCTCTGTTAGATTTCCCCTCCCCTGTGCAGCTGTGCAGGGCAGTGTCAGAGTGGCTTTGGTGGGTGCTGGTGTCCAGCCAGGGCCAACCACTCCATCTGCCATCAGAAAAGTTCAGGTAGAGGATGTTGTCCAAATCCTTGTCCGGGGACTCAACTACAGCAACAGGAACGTTCACATTTCCCTTTGGGGCTGCAGGAGCTCTGCTGTGCTTTTTAACCCAGTTTATCTCCATCCTCCCTCCTCCTGTGAGAGCCAGAAACTCACCTGCACCTTCTGTTTTGGATGCATCACAGAATAGTTTGGGGAGGAAGGGACTTTAAAGCCCATCTTTTTCCATCTCCTGCCGTGGTCAGGGACACCATCCACTGCCCCAGGATGCTCCAAGCCCCATCCAACCTGGACACTTCCAGGGATGGAGCAGATCTGCCTTCCTCACTTAAATGCTCGAGGAAGGGAAGTCTAACCATATTGCAGCTTCCTACTTTGCCTCTTTTGTCTTTCTTTGTTTAATTTATGACCCTTTGTCAAATTTATGCCAAACCTTCATCAAGAGGTTCAGCAGAGAGATCTCTGCAGAGACAGGGCCTGCAGCAAAACTGAAAGCAAGGCATAAATTTGTTACTTATTTTTCACATCTGATGTATTCTCTTAACATCTCTGCACTTTATATGGAAGCTGAGCAACATGGACCAGATTCCAGTGTAATATTTCATTAACTGTTGGAGTGACACCACCCTGTTGGTGTGCTATGTTATTTAATACTTAGCCACAGACTCCACTGAGATGTGGAGTCAGATGCCAGCATTCTTGCTAGAAAAAACAATATTCGTGTTAAGAATTCACATCAGCATTTAATTATTAATTGTGCCTTAATTGGCTGTCATAAATTCATTTGCCCTTTGATCTACAACAATGATTCTTTGGGGTTGTTATGACTGCCTGCAAGCATGAGTAATGAATTTGACTTCAATGCAAAGATGTTAGAATAGTGTTGCTGCTACAGCTGAGGTGACTGAAAGAAATTGAGTTGTGGAGGTAGTGGGAAGGTGGAGAAACCACAGATTTCCAGCATTTCAAAGCATGAATATTTCACAACCAGAGAAGAATTAGACCAGCCTGCCAAAACGGTGACTATACAAACATCTGTTCTTGCAAATGAAAATTAATAGAAAATAATTAATTTGGCCTTTCAGTACGTAAACAGGATCCAAGAGAGTTGAAGAGGGACTTGAGATAAGGGAAGAAGTGACAGGCCAAGGGGGAATGGCTTTAAATTAACAGAGGGCAGAGTTAGGTGGGATATTAGGAAAAAAATTCTTCTCTGTGAGGGTGCTGAGGCCCTGGCACAGGGTGCCCAGAGAAGCTGTGGCTGTCCCTGGATCCCTGGAAGTGTCCAAGGCCAGGCTGGATGGGGCTTGCAGTGACTTGGGACAGTGGGAGGTGTCCCGGCCCATGGCAGGGAGTTGGAATGAAATGAGCTTTGTGGCCCCTAACAATTCAAACCATTTTATCATTCCTTAAAATTATATGATTATATGACAAAGGAAATAAATAAATTAAAAATAGATCAAAATTAAAGAGCTAAAAGGTGCTGCCTGTAAAACAGATGGGTCCTGTTACCTGACAGCTCAGATAAACTGGGAGGTTGCTCTCAGGCTGAGCCATAAATCTGAGCTGGCTTAGTGCAAAGTGATACCAGCACAGAGCACAAATCTGTCAGGCAGTGCTCTGTAAAAGCTGCCTCTTTTCTGAGTGCATGGCCACAGCACCCTGGAGCTGGGGCAGAATGTCTCAGAGGGGAGTCCTGGCAGAGGTGGCAGTGCCCAGAGCCCAGGGCCCTGCGTGGGTGTCTGGTGACAATTCACCCACCCAGCAGAGTCTCACATCCCTCCCTGTCACTCCTGCACGTCAGAAGACACAAACTCCTCCACAAAACACCCTAAAACAAGCACAGGCACTTGCACAAAATGCTAAAAGTCACAAAACTACGCAGAGGTGCATGAAAAGGAGTATTTTTAGCTCTAGTGTATAGCTCTACATATCTAATCTGTAGAAGGATGGTTTTCCTCTGAGTTCTCTGGTAAGTTCTCCACTGTTCAAATGCATGTTATGAACAGAAGGTGTCCCAGGCCAGTACAGGAACCAGCTGCTGACTTCTGTATGAGCAAGTTGGCGGCAGATTTGATCCAGGTCAGCAGCCAGAGCAAGAACATCCAACTGCATTATGTAACTTGGCAAATCCTTCCTTTTCCAGGCTCCTGCGTATTCAACATACCTCACTCCCTGCAACTTGGAAGTGCAGGCTTTGAGGGAAGAGGCAGCTTTAGCTTTGGATTCCCTCCATCCTGCTCTGAAATAACCTCTCCCCCATCCCCATGTCCCACACATTCAGTTGAAAGAAGATGTTTTTGTGCACTACAGGTTTTTGGCTCACATGGATCTGACCAGGCTGAGGGCAGGACGATACCTGGCTCCCTTTACAAGGAGGAAACTTCCCTCATGCTTGCTGCTGCCAGCATTGCTCTCCATCTCCAAGGAAACAGGCAGGGACAGCCACTTTCATTCCCCAGCTGCTCCCAGAGATTCCCAGGAATGCTGGGGGTCCCTCTCTCTAAGGCAACCAACTGGGATGTTTGCATTCTTTCACCACTGCTGCTCCCAAGCTCTTGTGTGACCTTGGGGTGAGTCATTTCCCCTCTCACTTTTGGGCATTTCAAATTTGTAAATCATTCGGGAGACCTGCTTTCTGCCTTTTTGTTGTTTTGTTGTGGGTTTTCTTGTTGTTGTAGTTTTGGTTTTTTATCCCTATTTTTCTTACATTACATTTTATTAAAAAAATTCAAACCACTGAGATTTTGTGGCATTTTGGATGTCGTCTTTACTTCTCCTTGCAATGGGAAGAAAAGAAAATAAGAAACTCTTTAATGCCTGTCGTGGGCATCTTCAAAAAGCATCCCTGGTGTCCTAAGGGAATCACTAAATCTAACTATCAGAGGAATTAAAGAAAGAATGAAACTCCCTCATGCTGTGAGATTTCTCTTTCTTGCAACAAACAGTAATGGAAAAGTTCTCAATTTTGTTCTGCATCTGTGTGTTGGGGGTGGGGAAGGATGGTTTAAAATTTCATCTTTAATCACAGAATCACAGAATGGACCTTAAAATACAATTCTGTTCCACACCCCTGCCATGGAACATCTTCCACCTTTAGCCAAGAGGGTCAGCCTGACACAGGAAGGATTCAGAGCTTTTTTCCTCCCAAGACATCTCACCCTGTGTGTTTGGCAGCTTCTGGCTCCAGCCAAGCCACCCACCTGCCTGGCCCTCTGCCATGCACTCAAATAAACTGCACTCACCACTTTCACACCTCCAAGTCTCTTGGCAATGGCAGAGTGAAGAATTTATGCCTGAGCATTGCAGAATGACAGGGAGACAGAAGAAAAAGCTCTGCAGAAGCACAAATAAAGCAGCAGCAAGGAATCCCTCCCTGATGCTAATCTATTATTCCAGTCCCATGAGGAAGGCAGATGTCAGACAGCCCAAATCTATTTCTGGCTCATGGTCTCACCTTTTAAAACCTTGTTTCTCCATGCAGAAGGTGATGATCCTCAGATCCAGAGGATGCAAAGAGAATTAAAAGTGCTTGAAAGGAGCTTACCAGGGTGCCAAGTATTTGCAGTAATGAAAAGATACCTACAATACTGATGATATTTTGGGTGGACACTGAATTAATCATCTGTCTCTTCTGATTCAGCCCTTTGCCCTTTGTAGAATCATAGAATCATTTAGGTTGGAAAAACCCTCAAGGATCATCCAGTTCAACCATTCCCCCAGCACTGCTAAGGCCACCCCTAACCCCTGTCCCCGAGTGTCACATCCACATGGCTTTTAAATCCCTCCAGGGATGGGAACTCCACCCCTCCCTTGGGCAGCTGTGCCAGGGCTTAAAAACTCTTTCTGTGAAGAAATGTTCCCCAGTATCCAATCCAAACCTCTCCTGGTTCACTTCTCAAGGGTGCATTGCATGTGTAGGAATCTGTTTTCACATGTCCCTGCTATCTGTGACTGCCTCAGGTTTTGGGCACATGTTGTCTTTGCTGGGTTATGAATATCTTCAGGCTTCACTGATTTTAGTCACTTTGTTGGCACTGAGCATCTTTGGAAACTGGCAGTGTCTCATGGCATCCAGAGCCAGGACATATTTTCTAGATTTTTACAGATTTAATGGTTCAGTCATGGAAACATAGAAGTGTTTTTATTTTAAGGCAAGTAAAAGAATCCAGAGTCCAAGTTCCCCGATTTAAACTCAGAACTGTAGAATCAGAGATTGGCCAGGCTTGACAGGGAAAAGTGGGGGTTTGTTAAGGCTTTCCAGGGAAATGGAACATTTTTTATTTTATTTAATGAAGAGACAGCATATTTACATTACCAGTAGTAATACTTTTCAAATGAAAATGAAGCCATGAATGCACATCCTTCTCTCTCCGAAATTCCCTTCATTTAATGCATGCTTTACATAACCTAACATTTCTATGCCTGATATCAGACTTTATTCTTTAGTAATTACTGGAAGAGCACACAGCCACTCAGCATTAGTGCTTTTTCATCTCTCTGAAGGATTGAGATCTCCATGTCTGGGATAAGCTGAATTCTTTGCCTTTGATTCATTGAAACTCCAAGCGTTTTACACTCAGAGCAAGCGTGATAATTTTTAAAAAGTGCTTTTTTCTCACCAAAGCCTCGGGGTCACTGGTGAGGACAGCCCCGGGAATGGCAGTCTGGAGCCCTCACCATGGCAGAAACTCACATCAGCATCCTGTGGTCAGTCCCCTTTGCTTCATTATCCTCTCCTTGGTTTATCCTCACATCACCTCCTCATGGAGGCTCTGGGCTGCAGCTGAAATCTGTTCCTCTCCACCAAAGCCTCCATGCTTTAACCTTGCAGTGTCTGGAGAGCTGGGGGATGGGAACTCATCATGAAAAACGGGGTTTTGTGTGTCTGTACAAACGAATTTGAGCTGACATGGATTTATTGGCAGTTTGTCTTGATGTCATGTCAAGCTCCCTTCGGGTGCAATATGTAATTTTTGCCACTTTTCTTCAGGCCCTCATTCCCATGTCTCCATGTGTGATGTGGCTGATTTTAGGGGTTGATTCCAGGCTAAAGCACAGTGAGGGAGAGGGGCTGAGTGCCACCTGGGTGTGCTCCCCTGGTCCCAGCCTGGCTCTCTCCATGGATGCTGAGCCTTGGGGGCAGCCCTGGGAGCTGCCTCTGCCAGCTGCAGATTTTCCAGCCTTAAACAGATTTGTAGCAATCAGCAGTTCCCAGTTTCCACAGGGACACAGCTACATGTTTCTGGATTGCTGTTAGTTTTTCTCATCTGAAAGCTCTTCTCCACAGAACAAAAAAAATAATAATATAATAACAAAAAAAAAAGGCCAGAGTAAAACCTCACATACTTCAAGAACTTCCTTTTTTCTCAGTTTCCCCTGAGCCTGTCCAACGTCCATCAGCCTGTTATCACTTCTGCCCAGCATGATGAGCCCTCTCAGAAAAACAGGACCAAAACCAGCTGAAATAAAGCATAGGGAATAAAAGAAAAACAGCAAAAAATCCCAGACTGACTTTCCCTCCTAAAAAATGATGTTCCAAAATGTTAAGAGAAGCTTAGATATCCCAAAAGCTTTAAACCAGACTGGGTTTGTAGCCTTTTATATTTCCTTGTGGATATAACATCCTTGTGGAAAAATGGTTGGTTTAAGACAAACCCACAAACTCTTCTGAGGGGGAAAAAATACACTTTGAAATTATTGACTTTTGCAATGTGGCCTATATTTTTAATGCAAATATTTTTAGTGCAAATGCAAGGCTATTTTATGACATCAAAATTCATGGCACTGCAAACACATGAGGAGATGAGAAGTCAAAAAAAAGGGATGTATTTATTCCACATAGCAAAATGGAAATCATTTCAATTTGAGAATAGTTTTCCTATGGGTCCACCTGTTACACTCAGATATGTCAAATGACTGTAACATATATGTTCTGACACATTTTAGGAATTACAAAGCCTAATCAGAAGTCTGAGCTGCCAGGTTATGTAATGCAGGAATGGGAGGAACTGAGGTCAGACAAAATCTGATGCTTGTATGATATTAAGATTATCCAAATAAAAACAACACTTCTGATTTGCTAATTTTTAACAGTCCTGGGGTATACAAGGTAAAAGAACAAATGTATTCAAGAAGAAATAATAAACCCCCTACGGCAGCTGTCAGAATGCAAAAGGCAAAATAAAATGCTCTTTTACAGGTATTTAAAGCCAGAAGCATCAGTTGGAGCTTGATGTGACTTACAGATAAAAAGAAAATCTGTGAGTGCTAAATATGCACAGGAGGAGGAAAATCACAGACACACCACAGGGATGGCATTGAAGCCCTCTCCACTCCAGGCATTCCAGCTAATTGCTCACTGCTGCCTTGTGGCAAAGCCCACACCCAATATTCAGTGACTGGCACAGGAGCTGAGATGCTGCTGCTGCTGATTCCTGATGTGGATGATGGAGAGAAGATCTTTAAAAAGGACAGAAGCTGAGAATCTGTGTAAAATTAAAAACACAGCTAATAAGTTATGATTCATACAATCCATACTGTTATTAACTGCCTAAAAGCATCTCAATCTGGTACAGACCCACCTGTCCTGTAACAAGAATTTTGACATCTGGCTTTGATTTAAGCTGGAATAGAGTAAAGGGATGTGAAGGAGTCCCAAATAACAAACACCTTCACCCAAGGATAGACACAACTGTGGTCTCTGCCTTAAAATACAGTGACTTAGGGAATGGTACATTCATCCATGAGGTGTGAGTGCTGAGCTGAAATCCATCCTCAGCCTGAGAGCCTTCATCTCTTCCAAGAGAACCAGAAAATATTCAGCCCCTGACACACAGGGATCATTTATGGGATTGTGAAGGAATAGTTTAGGTGAGGTATTTGCCATTGGGCTGTTTTGAAGCTGCTACTCTTTCCAGCCAAAGAACAAATCAAGGGTCCAAGAAACCCCATCATATATAAAAAAAAAACAAAAAAAACAAAACAGGTTACTGCCAATTTTTGCTGACAGATAAGAGAAAAAGGTAATTCTGCATTCTCTCCATCTTACCTGGACAGCTTAAGCACATTCTATGAGTGTTAAATTACAGGAACTGTCCCAGGAAGCAACTGAAAACCAGAGACCTTCCCATGCTGAAGATACAGAGAGACAAATTTATGTCATTTTAGTCTCCTGTACACATGCATCAAATAGTAGCATTAAGAAGCCAAGTACAAAGTACCCAGAACAGCCCAAAGTTTAAAAAGATTAAATTTCTCTTCTGCAAGGTGAAATAAGTGGGCTGAAACCCTTTCAGAATGAAAAAGGCAGGGAGCTGAGCCTGCTGCTTTCATGCTGAGCTCTTCAGCCACCACCAAATGGCATGAGAGGTGCAGAGTGTCACTTTGAAAAGACAGCAGTGAACTCCAATCATAGTTTTCAAAGAGAAGGAAGCAATTTCAGAGACTCCTTTTATGCAAGGACAGGTTAAATGTTTGTACACTCTCCAGGCAAGGTCTGGGTGTGGTGAATGGATTGCTCTGACTTTTTATGAGTAGTCCTGAGGCCCTAAGGCTGAACTGGCCAGAAGAGCCAGAAAATGGCAGTGAAATAACCAATGGAATGGGGTTTAGAGTCAACCAAATTCCCATTTAAAATGGGTAGAACAGGCTCCAGAACAACCCCCACATTATGGAATAACCCCCAAATGTTTTTCAATGTGTGTGTCTATTTTTTTTATCTTGTGTTATCCCTCCTATTCTGTGGAGAGTGTGGAGCACAATCACTTTGCCCATTTGCCATGCTCAAGTGATTGGTAGATTCTGCTGAACATTTGTTTAACATTTCCTCAGCTGAGGGAAACTCACATTGCATTAGACACTGTTCTGTGTCAGGTTCAGCAGGGCACTGCTGCCATATCATTATATCAGATTGCAGTGTTACACCAAACTGCTTTGGCTTAGTCATGTTCTATCTTTCAAGGGGCAAAGGTTCCCATTTTCTCATTTTTTTCCAACTATAGGAGACTCAAAAAATATCAATTTAACAGTGCTCTGAAAATACAAGTCAACATAATGCCTTGTTTCAGAAATACAAGGTAAGAAATCAGATTTTTGCCTCAGAAAAATGGTTCCAATAAGTACACAGAATAAACAATGACCATATACACTTGTTCCTAAAGTGGTTCCATTGGAACCCTTTGATATGAGCAGAATTAATTGCAGCATTGTGCAGCAGTGTTGGAAAAATTGGGGAGAAATATTTTGGACATTGACACAAATGGAAGGCTGAGCAGTTTGTTGCTGAAATGTCTGTGTTTTGTTCAAGAATGTTCAGGTGGATGAGCTGATGTTTATCACAATGTGGGCACAAAACAAAAGCTGCCCAGGGATGCTGTAAGTGTGCCAGAACAGTCTCAATGGGACTGCTCTCACAAACATTTTGGAAAGCTCTCTTTTGAAAAAAACACTTTGTTTGTGGATTGTGTCATGTTGTGGCCGTGCCTCACCCTTGCATGTGATTTGATTTAGTGGGTCAGTGGAAATGATTTGGGGACACGTGGGAGTTGTGCCTGTTCTGCATCACGGGGTGGTCGGGGGGGGAGCAGAGGGAAATATCATGGTGCTTTGAGAAGGATTCCACAGGATTGCTCATTTGTGCTCCTCATGCTGGAGGCTGGGTACATTTAAAGCCTGGAGGGTGGCTCAGTTTGCAAATAATGGCTGAGTCATCGCTTACATGGAAATAGAGGAGGGGAAAGGGTTTTTTTATTTTAGAAATATGTCATTTGAGGATGGTGACACATCCTACACAGATAGACCATGGATAGAATCACAGAATCATAGCTTGGCTTGGGTTTGAAGGGACCTTAAAGATCATCTAGTTCCAGCTCCCTGCTGTGGGCAGGGACAGCTAATAATAATCATCAGCTCTGTTCTCCTCAAGAAAATAGGTCTAGAAGCTGTAAAATCTGCCAACTAAAGATAGTTTGGTATTAGAGCAGGGAAGAAGATGCCACTTCATCACTATATCCTTTAAGGATAAATCAGTCCTTTTCAGAGACAGTTAAAACATGCTCAATTCGTCCTCAAAACATTGTCCTCAAATTGTCCTCAAACCTCTACCTCCATGACTGGATCCTGCAATGAGAACCAGAGAGAGTTTTCCAAATAGGATTTCAGGAGATGAGAGATGCGAGTGGATTCAGATGGAGTGGGAGCACAGCTCTCAAGCTGAACCAAGACTGGCAGTGAAGGATAATTCCCTTTTGATTATGCAGGTGATGATTATTAAGATTATTCTGGTGCCAGCTCTGCATGCCTCCTGGAGCAGGGAATGCTTCCCTAACCCCTTTATGGCTGTGTGACAGCTCAGTGGATGTCACATCTCAAGAGCAAGAACTGAGGTATTTATAAATGGATACCCAAGTCTGTCATTTTTAAATTAAAGCCAAAGTGTGCAGGTTGTTTTCAAAAGCAATGTGATTTATCTCGGTCACTTAATCAGGAAGGAAGATAAAAACGGGTTATATTGAAGAATTTTAGGAACATGTTTTCTCTTATTATAACAATTTTTGGCAACACAACAAGGTAACAGGACTAAGTTATAGTGATTAATGAATAAAAGTAAATAATTTTTATTTACTCCACCCACAAACATCACAGCTGGATGGGACAATACATAAGATGTCATTCAAAGTCACTATTTCCTTTATTTAAGTATTTACAGCAGCAATCAGGATTTCCCAGAGTTTAGGGGAAGAAAAAAGTGACTACAATCAAGAAATCTCCAGCCATAAACTGATTTGCAGCCTCCCTTATTTCCTTCCTTCTTTCTTCCCTCTCCCTTCTCTGTGGCAAAAGGCAATGGGAATTGAGTCCCACTAAGCCAGAATTAAGGGATGCTATGTGCATAATTAATGGAAGTTTTGTGGTTTGTCATATTAATTAACCAGAGAGCAGAGAAGCATCTGCAGGATATCAGGGACCAGGAGGAGAAGGAGTGCAAAGGTTAAAATATAGTCCATGTGCTTTTTTGGCTCATATATTATCAAATTAGGAGGAGGAGAGCAGTTTTCCAGCCATACAATTTTGAAACTGTCCCTACAGAACAAACCCCTGATTTCCTGTGTCCTGGTGCTCCTGAATTCAGTATTGTCACCCCCTGAAGGACTCACTGTGTGTAGGGATGAGGCCAGCCCTGCTTGGAGTGCAGGATTTTGCTGGTGACTGCTTCACTCATACTTGAGCTCAAAGATATCACCCAGGATGGATGGATGGAAGTTAGGCAAACAAAATATGCAAAATTGCAGAGGAAAAAAATCAGAATAACTATTTTAAAAATTATTTTTAGATACCACCAGCTGCCAAATGTTGTTTTTACACCATATACTGACAAGTGAACACCAAACCCAGCCCCATAGGGAAAGCTGTGCCTTACTAAGCCTCTTGGAAAGCAATGTTTGACTGTCATGCAATTAAGTTTATTTGAATTAATCAGCTTCTTGAACTGTCTGGGCAAATGTTCACTCTTGAGACAGCTGATTTCTAGCCATTTTCAGTGATGCATAACAAAATTACCCTAAAAATCGAACTGGAAGTCTGGATAAACAACCACCTGTGGATGATTTCCCATGAATTATGGAAATTTCTCTCAAGAGCAGTGACTGCCCATGAAATCACCCTGGTTGGAAGAGACCTCAGGGGATCCTAAGCCAAAGTTTCTGCTCAGAGCAAGGGCAGCTGAGAGGAAAGCCCAGAGTGCTCAAGGCTTTACCCTCTAGCTTTTCAAGGATGATATTCACCCATAGCCAGGCTCTGTGTCTGTTGCCTGCACAAAATAAGATGTGTTCATATAAATTGTTTTCAGTTTACCTTGTTTTACCTTGTATCTGCAATAAGAGCATGCAAAAGACCAGTGAGTGCAGTTTAGCTGATAAATGGTTCTGCTTTAACCACAGCAGTGTCAGTGCTTGCAATATTTCCACAGGGACCTACCTGTACAAACAATATTTAAATGAAGAGGCTGTTGACCCAGATTACAGCCTCTAGATGCTACTGGAAAAATAGGAAATGAACACCACAATAATTGAAGTAAATAATCGAGCTTCCTACAGGCTAGAATGAGGTTCTTACAGTGTTCTTATCCTCTGCAAATTAATGTTGTCCTATTTTAAGTACGATTGCAGGGTAGCTTTAATTTTTATCACCACATAAAGAGTATAAAATAGGTTTTATTGGTGCCATAGTCCATTTTTTGCAGGGAGATGGTCCTGTAACCATTGAATGCACCAAAAGAAAACTCTACTGCTCAGCTACATGTGCAGGAGTAGCTTCCATATGGACATGGAGGGATGAAGTTTCTGCAAGCAGAGCTGCCAGCGGTGTATTTCTGTAGTGTGCTCATTTTCAAGGCAAGGTGGGTCTCTCTGAAGAAAGAAAACAAAGTATTACCCAGGGGTGTTTGGGACATTTCTAAGAAATTGCCTTTTCTTTGACAAAATGCAGTTTCATCAAAACATTTTTTTTTTGTTATTTTTCTTGAAGCAAACTAGATATCAATTTTCTCAGAGAAGGCGTTTGGGTGCAGGCCGAATTTCTTGTAGAATTGAAAAGAGATGGGGATAAGGGACACAGAGCCACCATCCCCTATTTCAGAGAGCTATTACCTCAGTGGGAAAGAGACACGAGGCACTGAATCTTGTATTCCTAACACAAAGAGCTAAATTGGAGTGCTCTAGGTGCCATAAGGAAGAAACATGTGGCACCACTTGCTTTCCTTGCTCTGCAGATTTGTTGGTAGCAGTTTACAAAGGGAGCTCAAGAGGCACCTGAGCTCCAATCATCCCCCTTGAGAAAGTGTCTGAACCACTCAGGGGCTGAGATCCTGAAATGGTTTGAAAATTTCTTGGATTTTAGAACATTTCCTTCCTTCCTTCCTTCCNACATTTTTCCCCAATTAATGTTGTTCTGGAGTTTTTCTCCATACATGGACATATTATTTTTCAAATCTCACATATTTTTGCCAAGACACAAGAGCTGCTTCCTGCCCTGCTCTGATATTAACTGCTTGATTCCTCAGGTTGATCCCATTGTTGCTCCCTGCACATAAATCTTGTTTAGTCAATAGGATTTGCCTGCCTGAAGGAATGCATGATCAACTGCATAGAGAAGCATAAAATAGATTTTTGTGTTTCACGTCCTTAAAATGTTTTTTGTTGGGAAATAATTCCCAAAGCTGGTTTTGGCTAATATTTCTTTTCCTTCACTGAACTATTTTCTTACACTTTTGGCTTGCTGAAGGATATGAACTGGAGTCTCATTTATCAAGTCTTTTGTCCAAATTTTTCTTTTCCTTCCATTTTCTGAGTTTGCAGTATTTTAACATTTTATTTCAACACTTTGGCTCGATGCTTTCTCTCTCAAGAAGTTTGAATCCTTGATTCAGACAGGTTAAGCAGTCCAGCATACATTGAAGAAATCTGGCAATATTCCAGAAATCCTTGGAGTATTGTAATAGGAGATGGAATATTGCAGGCAAACTGGAGAACCCACAATGTAAAACCCTCAGAAGTCCTTAATGACTATGAAATATATTCAATAACCTGGCCAGAGGGGATGCTTCCTCCAAATGTCCTTTTCTGTCACTTGGTTGGTTATGTCACTTCTTAGGGTACAAATCTCTGTTTGAATGTTGACAATTACTTTGAAAGTGTTTAAGCTCTTGAGCTGAGAGTTTGTAAGAATATGCTGCACATGTTAATTTATAAAAAAAAAAATTCAAAATTTGACTTCTATCCATTCATCTTTTGGACAGTGGCCAAACCCATAACTTGTGCTGCAGAGGAGGGGAAAATGAGATTTTCTATTTATCTATATTCCATTCCTTATTTCAATGTTACACTCACTTTTTTTCCCCTTGAATCCTTCCTCTTCACAATAAATGAATTCTGAATCACATTTGATGACAGTGTTCAAGATGTCTGCACACCTCTGACTTAGCCCATGGCTTTATAGTATTCCCAACCTTAAACCTTTACCCTCTCTGAATTCCTCTTGGCATTTTGTTTGCTTCTTGATCCCTGCTGTGCACTGAGGAGATGTTTTCATGGAGTGATCTTCAGTGACAGCAAGATCTTTTTATTGAATAATTACATTTAATTTATAACTCAGCTATGCATATGAGAAGCTGAATTGTCCTTTCCAGCATGTGTCTCCTCAAATTTGTCCACAGTGAATTTCATCTGGCATGAATGTTGTGCAGAGAGCTTAGTCTGGCCATCTAAAATTCTCCAAAGTCTTATTTAGTCTTGGCCAACCTAAATTATGTCACATAAACCACATTTATCCAGGAACAAAAAAAAAAAAAAAGGTGCTGCTGAAGACCTTATTCCAGATTATTTACAATATTTGTTGTATTTGTTGACATTTGTCTCAGCTGCTGCCTGGACTTTGAAAGATATTTTTCATGTCAAAAGGAAAGTAGAAGCCATTATCCAAGGAGCTCAGTTTTGAGGTAAGGGATCCACAATATAACTGAAATATTTGGGGTGATCATTAACTACACCTTGTTAAAATAAAATAGTTTTTTTAAAAACATAAATATATAATTTTTAATGACTTTTGGTAGAAAAACCCCAACTGTTCATAGTTGCACTTCAGGTTACTCAGTGTCTCTGTAGGAACTTTACAGAGTTTCATTCTTTTGTGGATTCCTTTGACAATTGTCCATGAAATGTGACTGTCAAGTCTTACCCTTTTTTATCTTTTTACCAGTTTTTAACCCCAGGCAGAACCTTACCCCATGATAGATGACTTTCTTAAGCAGCTTTTTGTAAGGAATGCTGTTAAAAGCTTTTTAATAAATTATGTTAACTGCTTCTCCTCTCACCACTGCTTTAACAACATCCTCAGGCTCAGACCCAGCAGTCAATCCGTATTTAGCAGAACATTTTGTCACGAGCTAAAAACTAAACACATGTCCCAAAGTTTAGTGGAGGAGAGCTGGATTTAACCATGTTTTCAGCTTTGCTGAACAGGTGACTTGCAGAGCAGATTAAGCTGAGCAGGGACTTGGACATCCAAAGTATTCTTTATAATGTTATCTTAATCTCTCAGCCTCCTGCCTTTATCTCTTTTTTCATGCCAGCCACCTGCTGTGTGTGTAATCCAGGGATTGGAATTCTCCTGGGATGCTGACCACTCTGCTGTGCCACCTGCCTGACCCCTTGTACAAGGAAACAGCCACCCCCACTTGGTCTCCTAAAGAAAAGTTGTAGATGTGTGTGGTACTCCTGGTAGGGAAGTAGTAGTAGCCTGACCAGTAATCTGAAATGTCAGAGAACTTGCCTCAGTGCTTGAGTGCTGTTTGTGAGTGGAATATTGGCAAGCTGAGAGAGATGGAGCTGGAGAATATTCCAGGGAGACTTTCCAGGACCTTGCAGTACCTAAAAAGGTTCCAAGAGAGCCAGAGAAGGACTTTGGACAAGGGATGAAGTGACAGACAGGACACAGGGAATGGCTTCCCACTGACAGAGGGCAGGGTTAGATGGGATATTGGGAAGGAATTGTTCCCTGTGAGGGTGGGCAGGCCCTGGCACAGGGTGCCCAGAGAAGCTGTGGCTGCCCCTGGATCCCTGGAAGTGTCCAAGGCCAGGCTGGACAGGGCTTGGAGCATCCTGGGACAGTGGGAGGTGTCCCTGCTCAGGGCAGGAGTTGTAAGAAGATGATCTCTGATGTCTCTTCCTACCTGAACCACTCTGGCATTCTGTGAGTATCCTCATGGAACTGAGATTACCACATTCCACTCTCATACAGCCCTGCTGGAGAAGTGACCATCCATTCTGCCTGAAAGCAAGATGGAAAGGGTTCATTTTCCCGTCGCTAATTCCCAGCCAGAGAAGGTTTCAATGTGTCACTTGTGCCTGCAAGTCTAACATTCGTGGCAGCCCACAGATCACCCAAACAGCTTTTAGCTGCAGTTCTGTTTTCTTCCTTCTTTGCTCAATTTATGCCAGACCAATATTCTGCAAAGTATTTCAGTATCTGGCAGCAGAGAAGATTGATGTAGATCAGGCTTCTCAGCTTCCCCCATCACCAACTTGGCAATGACAGCCAAAGAGAAGAGCCTTTTACAGCACTGAATGAAGAATAAATCTATATAAATTTAATTAACCTCTGAAGAGCTTATTGAATCCTAACCAAGTTTAGTCACAGTTCTATAAGTTTGGAAGTGCTTGGCATATTTTTGACTCTTGTACAATAGTTTGAGCTGGTTATATATACAAACCAAATTTGTAAAATGAAATTAATAGTTGCTCTTATTGGGGTTTACTGGTGTACGAATTGCCACCTACATACAGAAGCAAAAAAACACTTCTGCTATAAATACAGCTTTTATTTATATTTTCTCGAATGCAGATAACTGAAAAAGAAGAAAGCCAAAATCAACGAAGGTGACATGAATCAATGGATGGAAACAAAATAGCAACATTCTTTATTTTCTTCTGATTGGGTTTAACATGGCTGGTGCTGTTTGGGTCCCAAAGATGTCAGTGTGAGTTATGTCAGCTCATGCTGAAAGAGTGGATTTAAAATGAGTTGTCTGGATTAATCCACCCCGCCTCCTCTGTTTCAAGAGGATTGAGTTAAAAACTTCATTCCAGCACTAAGGACCCCTCAGTGCTACCTTTGTTATTTATTGCTGTTCAAGGCTGTCACTCCTCCACCTCGGGGTCACTGGCCAAGGCTCCTCTGCACAAGCTGGAGCTGTTTTGGCATTGAAAGATTGGCTCTGAGAATTGAAGGAGGGAATTGTGTCAGAGGGAAATCTGAGGAGGGAATGAAATCCTGCTGGAATAGGCAGCAAGACTTTACTGAGCTGCTGGAGGGAAGTCAGGACACACAGCTAGGCACAAATAGCCAAAATCTTCTTTTCCGCATGCCTCTTGTCCCCCTTGCCCAAGCTCTGAGTGAAATACAACTTCTGCTGCACTGGTGACTCTTTCTCACAAAGTGGAAAGGAGTTCTTGGACCTTCCTTTCTTCCTTTGCAGTTAAATCCTTGTCCAGGTGTTTTTGTCCTTTCCCAGAAGCCCACAGGAAGACTCTTCGCCTGTCCTGCCATGCTGACCTAATTTCTTGGAGTCAGACAGCAAAATATAATGCTTTAAAGAAGTCTCATGGGGAAGTCAGGTGTGACAAAGAGCCAGAGCTTTAAACTGGTGAATGCTCAGCTTGTTGTCCTCCCTTGGTACCAGCCCAAATTCTGGCTTTATGTCAAGAACAGGGATTTCCATGGAATAACAATGCAGGAACCACCAAGGGGATCTGCCAATCATTGCCCATCCAGTGTTGCCATCCCAAAGTAAAAAAGAAGGTCCTTTTCCATTAAAAAAACTGGGTAACACAGTTGTCACCTCCCTCCTCAGAAGTTTAAGGGAATAAAGTATTTAAACTTTTAAAGGTGGTCTGAGTGGACAAACCCCCGAGTGAAAATCCAGCCCCAAGGATATCATACCCTAAAGTCTCTGGGTCTGTACCCACCTTCCTCCTCTGCCTCTCCACTCTCACTGTGGATCTCTCTCAAGCCATGTATTTATCTCTTTATCATTTTGCTTTTCTGCAAACATTTTTGCTTCTCTTATTGATTTCTTTGACTAAGATTTAAAGAATAAAATAAGAATATATAAAAGCAGTAGAGTTTTTTTTTTCCAATGTTCACCATTTCAAATAACACGTTCTATCTTTTTAAACTAATTCTTTTTTTACTTTCCAGAACCTGAAAGGAGCTGACAAGAAAGCTGCAGGAAGACTTTCTATAAGGGCATGGGGTGACAGAACAACAGGGAATGACTGCAAACTGAAAGAGATTAGATTTAGATGGGATGGTGGGCAGAAATTCTCCCCTGTGAGGGGGGGGAGGCCCTGGCACAGGGTGCCCAGAGAAGCTGTGGCTGCCCCTGGATCCCTGGAAGTGTCCAAGGCCAGGCTGGATGGGGTTTGGAGTAACCTGGGACAGTGGGAGGTGTCCCTGCACAGGGCAGGGGATGAAACAAGATGATTTCTAAGGTCCTTTCCAACCAACACCATTCTATGATTTTGTGTTTCCATGCTTTTTACAGAGATTCATCATAAATTCACTATTTTTTAAAGTCAAATATAAGGCATATTGTTTTGCCATTCATGAACTCACTTGTTTTCTCCAAGATGTGGGATGTAAGCTCAGAATATCTAAAAGTCCTTGTAAATCTCCAGAGTAAATATCATGGTCAAAAAGTTCATTACTTTGCTACACTGTGACTTTCTTCCATATAGTGAAAGGTCAAATGTGCAGCAGATTTACTGAGGCCAGGGCAATATCCTCATAAATTTTGCCTTCCTTCTGTAAAGGGCTGGATACTTGCCTTATTTTTCTATTTTCTACACCTCCATAAAAATATATAAATGTACTAAAAGACAGCCAGACTTCATGTCCCCTAATTAATAATATCCTTAAAAATAGAAACAAAACCGACCCCACAGCCCTTTGAAAAGGAAGCACTTCACTGAACATGTTTGTCTTCTGCAGAGACAGGAGAAGGAGAAATGTGATAAATAATGACCATATGATGCTCTGTGTGGAAAGTGCTCAGATACTGTGGAGATGATCTCGACATTGATATAAAAGACTCCAAAGCAGAAGAAAAGTGATCTTGGACTAGTCCCAAAATTTCAAGTCTACTTGTGAAGCACAGATAACACTTTCCCCCACTACTAACTTTAAAATACTGATTTCTGGAGCTGCTGCTCACATCACACAGAGTTTCTCTTCTCTGTCTAATCAGAAATGGAAGACTTTCATGATGAAATATCTTCTTTCAGACCATCAGCTGGCAGAAGCCTTCCACTGTCCATTACCCATCTCTTTGCACCAGCTGAGCTTCTGACCACAGATGTTTTCCTGGCAGTGAGTAGGAAATGAGCATTCAAGTGAAGCAATAAGAGCTCTCTATTAATTATTCATTAGAAGAAGAAGAAGATGAAAAAAAGCTGCATTGTCCTATTCATAGAATGTCTTAACTTTTGGATACCTCTATGGCACAGGGATGCAGGACTGTCCACACTTGCAGTGCTGCATTACTTGTGAAACAGATCTGAATCTGCTCAGAGTTTTGGTGACTCATTTTCATTCCATATGTGCACTCACGTGCTTTACTCACCCTTAGTCCAGCTGGAAAGGATGTGGAGAGAGGAGAAATCTAAGCTAATGTTTGAAAACCCCCTAATGAAGAATAAGCTAAACCAGTGTTTTCTGTAATTGGAGGACAACACAGGTTATACATCACAGTTTGGGACTGAGAGGCAAATGCTGGGTCTGTAATGGAGCTGGAGATCTTTGTTTTGCAGTGACAAAATTCCTCTATTTGCTTATAAACTCTGTGTATTATTAGATACTTGATTTTCAGCTTGCATGGAAACACTACTGCTCATGCTGCATCCAAATGAAACAAGATCTCAGGCCAGAAAAAAATCCTTTTTTAGGCCAAATGGAGAAAAAGCCTCAAAAACTTTACGTGATTTTGTGTAAAATAATACATTGGCTTCTTGAAGCCAGTTAGAGATTTCAGAAGTCAGAAGGAACTGGGAGGAAAAGACACTAAAGGTTAAAGTGCAGTGAGGAGGGCATGAAAATGCAATTTGTCACCTGCTTTGTTTGTTTGTGACATGAATATCAACACCAGGTGGTTTTTTGCATATATTCCTCATCTTTTCCAGCAAAACATCATCAGCCTTCACAGCAGCTCAATGCATCAGGATACAGGACACTGGCACTTCCCAGTATATCAAATATATACACTCACATTTTGCAGTAATAGTCATTACTCTGGGCTATTGTGCAAATAGGTCTGAACGGATCTTTTAAAATTCCATTTTAAACAGTGCCAGGAAATGAGGAATGCACGATCTAGTTGCAGGAAGAGCTGAGGAAAGGAAAATATATTATCCAAATGTGCATTTAGCTCAGAAGGGGCACTGAACACTCCCAACCCTTGTGAGCAATACCATGAGATTAACTCACTGCAGGCTGTCAAGGGCTTGTCAATGTGTAATGTTTAATTATATATATCCTATGTTATAATTACACCTCGTTAGTAGCTTGGCTTATTCCATTGTCAAGGCATGCTAATAATTGCCATTTCTAGATAAACCATAACCAAATACAAAATACCTATTAGGATGATTATCTTTGTAAGTAGAAAAGAATTAAGCCCGAATTAGTTTGGGGTTTTTTAAAGGCAGCTAATTATTTAATTTTCTTCTGCTTACTTTACCAGGATTTTGCTGAGGATAAACATATTTTCTATCCTGGCATTTAGCCAATGAAAGGAAGAAAATGGAGGGTAAAGGGGGAGAGAACCTTGGTCATTGATTTGTAGCCTTCATTGCATAAAGGCATAATAATGATCTATCCCTTTGTTCTGCCTTCCTCAGGTAGGAAAAATGATCATTCCTAAGAAACAGGATTGCCATACCTGGTGACACAGGTCCAGTAGAACCACTGCTGTTAGCTGGCTCTCATTAATAACTAAAAGATTCCTGTCCAAGCCTAATTTAATTTAATTTTCCAAATGTTGGAATTTGTCCCAATTTCCTTTTGTAACTCAAAGTGCCAAAACCTGGGATTGATAGGTTGTTTTCTAGTGGTTCTTAGTCACTTTTTAATGAAGAAAGGCACTTTTACTCTTAGATCCTTTCTTTAGAAATGTAATGTTTATTTTCCATTCTACATGTAAGTGATATAGAGAGAGACTGATCCTTAGCTCAGGTGCTCTGTGACCTCTGGAAACAGTCTTAGTAGAAAATGAAAATTAAATTTCCATTTAAAAAGTAGGAGATTATTATTCATCACTCTCTCTTTTTTTATTGTATGGAGACCCTTCAGGTGTATTAGGTCTCAGAGACTCATCAGGTCCTCAATGAAAGTAATTAAAACATTCAATTTTTCTTGGGTTTTTGCTTCATAGGAATTGCATGTTTGGCACCAGACATAGACCTGATCCTTTTTCTGGCTGGAATTCTCATCAGAAAGTCTTTCATACCTGTTCAAATGCTACTGAGGGCCTAAAATAGAAGCACTGAGGCCACATCTGTTCTGCACACGGAGAGGAATGGGTGGGTACTTCAGGGAATGGGAATGAAAAGGAATTTGTCAGTATTGTGGTGGCTATCAGTGGGAACTCTGCCTGTCAGCAGGGCATCACAATCAAAAAAAAACCCTCAAAACCCCTCACCATATGTGGGTTTATCTAAACCATGTCCTTACAGAAGTCATGGATGAAGAAGTGGAAATGAGGAACAGCAGCATTTTGACTTCATCACTGGAGATTTTGGGTGGCTTTGCTGCATAATTTTTTGGAAGGTAGCAACATGCAGCTCCTCTGCTTGTCTGGAGCTTCTCCACTGGTAGGATGGTTCTGGAAACCAGCAGTGCTGAGTGACTGGGAGCCAGCAGCTCAACACTGGGATGGGCACAAGGGAGAGCTTGAAATAAAACCTTAGGTGGGGTCATTGCATGGCTCTTGTGTGGGGTTTAAATCTATGGAATATAAAAGGGAACTCGGTCAGCTGTAAGGTGGGACAGAAGAAGAAGGAATAGTGCCTGAGGTTTATTTTAATTGGATCCTCCCTGTTTACTTATTTAGCAGAAATTTGGACACGAAGAAATAAGCTCAGACTCTGTAGAAATGTTGGGAAACCCAAGTGAGTGGGGGTGGTAGAAGAGGGAGAGATCTCAGACTTTATGGCCAAACCCATCCCAGTTGTATTTCTCCCCTTCTTTGCACTCTATAAAAATACACTCAGGCCTTCTTCAGGAAAAATTCCCTAAATTCAGGCCCCAGATTCATAGAAATGAAGATGTAACTGTGATTTGCAGAGAGTCTGGTCCTTTAACAATCAGATTTGATGATCTCAAAGGTCTTTTCCACCCTCAATGACCCTGTGAAGCCCCATTACAGCAGGGCAGCTCCTGTGTCTCAGCTCCTGCAGAGCCTCTGCTCTCCTGCCCTGAGCTCCTGCAACATCCAAACCTTGTTTACCAGGAAGCAAAATATCAGGAAGTGATAGAGCAGGGCAAACCCTCAGGAGAGCAGCAGGATAAATTTGGGGGCAGCATGCGCCTGCTTTGCCAACAAACAGCCACTTTTTATGAGACAGTCCTATTAAATAATGATGACTCACTCTCCAGACAGTAATTTATTTATATGCCTTCTTTAATGTTTTGCAAATCACTGCTTTAAAAAATGTCCAGCTGGAAGACAGGGAGGCTTGGGAGGCAGGGAATCAGCTTGATAGAGAATCAGATTAAATAAAAATGACATGGAATTTGACAGTGAGGACACGTGGTTGGAAATAAAAAACACAACCATCCCCCAAGCAGAAATGCAGCCTCATTGCTGGGACTGGTTGCTGTAGCTTAAGAGACCAAGTTTTTACTGGATCCAGTGAGACAAAAACATTGAAGGCAGGAAGAGGGAAGGAGAGGTTGGCTGATATTTAGTGACAGCCTTTCTTCCAGTCTGAAACATTGATGAGCTAACATTTTTTCAAGCCAGAAGGGACTACTTTGATATCATAGTCTGAATTAGAAAACAAAAAGAAATGCTATGCCTTGCAAGGACAAACCAGTAGAACCAGTATGGGACAGAAGATACTTTAAAATTTATATTGGAGAAATGGGTATAGTTCATACACAGAAAATTAGCATATCAGCCACAGGGGAGGTTTCAGTGCAGGTTGTAGCAGCTGTGACAGCCTGGGGTTGGTATCTGGACTGGTAAAAAGGTAAGGACAAGTGGAAGAGACAAGGCTAAAATTCCTGTTTGATTTCTAATTCTGCCACCAAGAATCTCCCATGCCTGTGAGCTTTGCATCCCCCAGGAGTGTGAGGAGGGTTATCCTTCCTTGAAAGGTCCATTCAGTGCCATGGGTACAAACTGCTTTATAGAGGCCAAAGTGGGGATTACCAAAGGTCTGGCTCAGTTTTAAAGATGATGGAACTGAGTTTTAAACATATTAATGGTGCATTTAAAAATCCCCCCTTAACTGCAATTAATATCTAAGCATTTCAGGTGATGCTCTCTGCCACTGTCCCAGGCAGCTCCCCCATTCCCCTCATGCCTGAGACATCCTGAATATTTCTGCAGTAGCCGTGCAGGCTGGAACAGCTCAGCTCCTCTTGGCATTTTGCTTTGAGATGATTATTAACTGTAATAGAACCTGGGGTTTTTGACATTACTTCCATATCTGACCACATGCCATAATCCATGCCTGGGTGCACAACCTGCATTCTGAGCTACTCTCCCTGTCTGGAGCTGGTGCTTAAATCCCACACAGGAATTTTATTGTTTGCTGGACAGCAGGAACTTGGCCAACTCTCTTAGAATCATAGACTCATTTAGATTGGAAAATAGTTTTAAGATCATAAGATCCAGTTTTTTACCCAGCATTGCAAAGGTCACCACTGATCATATCCCCAAGTGCCACATCCACACAGCTTTTAAATCCCTCCAGGGATGGGGACTCCACCACTGCTTTGGGGAGCCTGTGCCAGGGCTGGACAACCCTTTTTGGGAAGAAATTTTCCCTAATATCCAATCTAAACCTCCCCTGGCACAACTGGAGGCTGTGTCCTCTTGTCCTGTTGCTTGTTACTTGGGAGAAGAGACCCCTTGTTATGATCTCATGTCAGGGAGTTGTGCAGAGCCATGAGGTGCTGCCTGATCCTCCTTTTCTCCAGGCTGAGCCCCTTTCCCAGCTCCCTCAGCTGCTCCTCACTCCCTTTAGAGGATGAATTACAGCTGTTCTGACAACCTGGCCAAGCACCAGGACTGTCTATTGCCCCTCTTTAGATGCTTCACTGCAGGTCTAAATAGAGCCAAGGCCCTTGGTGTGGTGCAGCCTCCCCTGCCCAAGCTCCCCAGCTCCTGTCAGGACACCAGGAAGCTCCCAGGCCATGCATGGTTGTTCTCCTGCAGGAGCACTAATGCACTAATGTGCTTATGCAACTTGTGGTGGGGAGCAGTGAGAGGAGCTCAGGTCCTGGAGGTGTTGACATCATCACAATTTCTCCTCCAGTGTTCACATATTGATGTTTCCCTTGGTTTTGGGTTTCCAGAAAGCTCCTGAGATGTTTCAGTCTCAGAAATCTGAAGCCCTGTGTTTTATCCCCCTCCCAGCCACTGACACTGAAATCCCTCTTGCCTTGTTTCACATTCTCTGCATGTTCATTTTTTTAGAGTAATCCTGAGCTGCTCTGAAGATTCAGAGGTCCTTTCATGGGAAGCCAAATGCAAATGGAAAGAATAACTCATTATTAACAGAATTTTCCTAATTCCAGGATAGCAAAGGAGCACAGACTGCTGTAATTTCCACAAAATTGTATTTTCCACCTTCTTTCAGTTGTCAGGAGGACAGGGTAACATATCAGTTAATTTTTTTTTAAATAAATTCAGAGGCACAAAAACAGTTTATGCTCTGGATCTGGGGCACAAGCTGCTTCCAGGTGACCACCTTGTCCATGGGTAAGTGGCTGTCCTCAATGGAAACCATTGCCTGTCTTTGCCTTTACAAAACTTGCCAGCTTATTTTAGGAAGCTGTGTGCTTTTAAGTGTAAAATGAATGCACCTCTGGAATTAGCTAATAACGTCTCCATTGACTATAGAAGGGGCACAGGTACTTGGCTTTCACTAAACACCTCCCTAAATATCTGCAAAGTGACTTTGAGCTTTAGATTTTGGCAGGCATTGATGGCTTTTACTGCTGGACACAAATGTGACTCAGGGCTCTGATTTGCCACTGAATTCAGGCTTTTTTTTATTACCATTAACATTTGATTAAATACTGTTGCTTGCAAAAATAATTAACCTCAAAATTAGGAGGAAATCAATAGCCAGTGATCTTCTCACACCAGTTCTTTGCTCCTGTGACTCTAAACCTGTGGTTATTTGTGCTGAGTTTTTGCTGTGAATTTCAGTGAGGGAGAAACATGCACTGTGGAAAACGCTGTGTAAAACCTGTTTTACACGTTGGCTAAGTCAGGTCTCTGCCAGGTCTGTGTTTCTTCCATGCAGTGATCTATCCCAGACCTCAGCATAACTCAATTAATGCTGCATTTCTTCCTAATGTTTCCACCAGCAATACACATCAGTTGGCTGCAAAGTGTTCCATCAATAAATCCTCACCCAATTCCTGTTTTATTAAGTAGAGAAACATCTGGATTTGGGGCTCAGATGTAAGTTTCAGCCCCCATCTATGAAGGCACAGCACCATAAGGAAGGGCTGCATGCCCTGCAGCTGGTGCTGGGATTCCCCTGGGACATCTGGGATAACACTGGTGGCAGTGCCCTTGGAAAGTGCCTGGATGGAGATGGGGCTGTGAGGAGGGGCTGGCTCCTGCCAGCTCCTTTTTGGGCAAATCCAGACACCCAGGACCACCCAGGACCCGAAAATCCGTGACTTTTCAAGGTGCAATCCAGTCACTCTCATTATGATTACTGCACCGGGTGCTGTTATCCTCAATTTTTCTGCTTTTCTGCCTGTTCCTGTCTTTTTATTTCTCCCTGCTGTTCTCCTCTGTGCCTGGATGGCTGTGGAGAGCATTCAGTTCCACTTAGTAGTGATTTCAGGGAAATCCTTCTTGACGTGCAGAAGCAGCGAGGTTGGGGATTTTGTTCCCTGTCCTTTTTCTGAAGTGTGTGCATTTCCTTGCACGCTGCTCTGTTGGCTGAACACAGGCTTGGCTCCTCAAGGGACAGGAAGGAATATTGTTTTGGTCTCCAGACACTTTGCAATGTCACAAGCTCTTTGTGCAACATTTAAAATTTAGCAGTAAGAAAAATGAGGATATGTGTAGGATGGACTATGCAACACAGCAACGAGTTCTGGTGATTTTCCATCTTAAATATGAACTTCAGTATAACTTAATTATTATTTTTCTATTATCTTCCTTTAGCTCCAGGTTTCATATCAACATCAGAGCCCCATTCAATTCCTGCTTGCTGAGACAGCTTTCATTCAAGGTCAGAATCAGGAATTCAATGGATTTACTCCTGTGTAAGACCACAGTGAAGAGGGAATTGCAGTTCTTCAACCTTGGCTCTTTTTCCAAGGTTCTCTTCTAGATTTTTTTCTCAAGAAACTTACACTTGAGGAGTCTGGTGGATATCTGCTAATAGGTTTTTGGTATACATCTTAAAATGTAAACAAAATATGTAGATTAAAAAAACCTTATTGATAAATTAAATTATCTCTTCCATTGGAATGAGCTGTTTTTAAAAAGTAGAAATTAGACTGTGGAACCTGATGTGGTGGAAAATGGTCAAGGAAAGACCTGAGTTATAAAAATCACAGCATATCAGCACAGACTGCTGCTGATTAGAAGGTATTCTTGACCTGATATTGATAATTGCTGCAACATTCAGTAGAAATCTATCTTCCCTTCTCCCCCTCAAAGCAAATTGAAGTATTATTTTCATCTACATCCATGGAAATGGTTGGGGATTTTTTTATTTAGATAGGTATTTTTTCACCGCTCTTGGCCCTGTTTAAACAAAGCCTAATAAAACCCCGAATAGCTGTAAATTCTTTAATTTATCAGGTTACTTACTCACTTTCAGTCCCTGCCTTCATCTTCAGCTTCTTAATTATCTACCTGGAGTCTTCTGTGTGCAAAACTTGATTTAAAAATATGCAATTGCAGATGGAAGGATTATGACACTTTTATCCCTCATTCTACCAGTCCAGACCTCATCTTGAGCACAGTGACATCTGCAGCATTTAGAAAGGGTCTTCTGAATATTTTGTTTTAATATTCTCAGTTATCATTTAACTGGGAGGACAGAAAGGACACAAAACTGTATGGAAAAGAGAAAAGAAGCTAATTTTCAAGATTTCACAAACCATTTCATTGTTAGGGAAAAATTATAAATTGGTTTGACTGGAAATAAAACAAGTTTATGTAGCTGTGATAATTTCAGTATTGTGGGATGTGTCTCCCATAGCCAAACAATACACTTTTGGCAAATCACAGAATCCTTAAGGTTGGAAAAGACCCTCAAGATCATCAAGTCCTACCTTTGCCCAAGTATCCCCCCTCCCAGTAAACCTACTGGGAGGTGCCACACCTACTTACTTTTTAAACACCCCCAGGGATGGTGACTCCACTGCCCTGGGCAGCTGTGCCAGTGCTTGACCGCTCTTTTCTAATATCTAACCTGAACCTGCCCTGTCAGAACTTGAGAGCATTTGACTTTTCCCTATGAAATGGCTCAATAGGTGACATCCTATTAGGAGAAATTACTTTCTGTTCCCTGTTTGACCCACACTGACTCTTTCTTATATCTCCAAATCAAGGTGGAATCTCTCTTTCCTCACCCACATCTCATTTCAATTTCTTTCTTCTACCAAACAAGAATACAATATTATCTGTTTAATATCTTTGTTAGACAGGGCTGGCTAGAAGTGTGTGCACAGCTCCAGATGAGAAAACAGCTGCCTTGGAAAGCACAATTAACATTTCCTGATGGCTCCTTGAAGCATTCAACCTGAAGCCTCCAGAATCACATTTGTCTTTCTGATGGCCTTGCCATGTCAGTGCCTCACAGCCATCCCCTGACCGACCATACACCCTGTCATGTTTTCCTCTCAGCCTGTTTGCACTGGAAAACTCAAAGCTTTACTACATTAATAGCTCCTAATCTCAAATGTGTGACCATATCACTTCAAAGTGGTAAACCTCATCCCATTTCTGTTATTCCAGTTCCCATTCAATTATTTCAGTAGAGTGAATGCCTCTGTGTCAGTGATGCCTCTTGTCATCAGTTTAATTAGTAGATTATCAGTTTTGTCAAGTTTATTAGTGAAAGCATTATCAAGATCATTGTCAGCACCCAATACTTGTAATTGTCATCAGAAAATCACTTTTTTTCTTCAGCCCAGTCCACTGACATCCTCTTACTGCCTCTCATCCTCTTACCTTGCAGCTACAGTTCTTCCCTCTTCTTCCACTGAACTTTCTCCAGAGCACCCTATTAAAAATTTCACTTACATTTAAATGAGCTAATCTAATATCTAAACCAGCAGTTTCCAGGAGATGAGTGTCAGTGACAACAAAGAACTCGTTTCCATATCAGTGACAAAGAAGGAAATGCTTTTCCTTTATGATATCAAGATTGCTAACTGATGACATGTGCCACATAAGAGTTGTATCCCCTTGGAAAGGCAGCTTTGAGTACGAGGTTGGATGACACATATCTTATCTCTGAGGTTCTTCAAAAGGAACTTCTTCCATGATGAAAAGAGTCAGACTTGAGAGACAAGGAAAGGAAGAGAGCTCCAATTCCTGGCTACGGGAACAGGTTTCCAGATGGGCTGCACAGTCTCCAGCCTTTCTGAAGGCAGGACAAAGCCTTGCCTGACTTGTTCTGACCTCAGAGTTGATCTTGCTTTGAGCAGAGGCTCCTGATAGTCCTTCCAACCTGAATTTTCCTAGCACTGTATGATCCCACATATTATTTTACATCATCTTGATATCTGATCTCCAGGGTCTCCACATCACCAGCAGAGAGCCAGACACTTCTCCAAAGGCAAAGCTTCCTCTACAGGGACTCTCAGTTAAAATTAATTGACTTCCACTAAGTTTTTTTGTATGGATATGTTTTCTGATTTGCAGAACTGAGAATGTGATAAAAAGGAAAGGTGTCTGAATACCTACTGTTGTTTACAGGAAGTTTGTTTTGGTTTTTTTTCTATTTTCCCCAGTATAATTTGACATGAAAACTTCTTTTCACTACTCTGCCTAGAATTGTTATGAAAAAGCTTTCTGCATGTACATGTGCAGAGAGTATAAAATAAAGTGGCCTGAATTGCTGTGAAAAAACCTCAAGTTCCTCACAGACACCCAGAACAAACCACCATGTGCACATTACACACCACAGTGTCTGCACTCTTTCCCAGCCTATAAACTCTGACTGTGGAGGGAAAACATGGAAAAAATATCACCATGGGATAGGGGGCTGCTGAGGCTGTGATTGCCTGGAGCTAAGGGCTGAAAGTTCTTCATGTAACACTGAGACAACTTTTTTTTTCCTTCTGTCCTGAGGGCAATATTTCACTCTGCAGTTCCTCAAAACAAAAGGCCAAAGAAATATTACGACAAGTCCCCCAGTGATTTTTTGCCACACAAACCCACATAGCCCCCATGGTTTTATTCCATTTCCTTTTAAACACCAGCTACTAATGAATATTGGGCGGGTTGAATGTGTTTCATATATGGAATAGAAAATAACTAGAAGAACAAAATGCTTAGGCTGTAAGCCAAATAAGTAAAACTCAGGAAATGCCACAGTTTAGGTTGTTCATGCAACTTGACCTTGACTTTGTTGTGGCTGGGCTCTGGGTTGCAGTTATTGCATGTTATTTTCCAAAGGCACATGTTGTGATTAGGCTGTTTCATTCTGCTTCTCTCTGATCCCACTAAGTATCACATTTCCAAAAAAAGCTCTGCTTATTTTCACTTGGAGTCCTCAAGCCTTCTTGTCCCTCATGTCCTCAACTTCTGTCCTTCCCCAAAAATGAAATAAAATTAAATAAATCTATAAACCAAACAATAAATGTGGGGATAAAGTAGCCCTTGCACATTATTTTTTTGTTGTGAAATTAGGAGAGCCAGGGCTGTTGCTTATTTCAATATGGCCCTTGTGTGAGAAAGATGTGTTTGGAATTCAGTGAAAGGTGGTAGTAGAAATCTTTACATCAGTCCACAAGTCCTCTGAAAAAAAGCAATGTTCTCCATTGCAAAAAAGCAATGTTCTTCATTGGGAAAAAGTAGTACTCTCCATTGGAAAAAAAAAGCAGTGTTCTCTATTAGAAAAAAACAGGGTTCTCTATTTGAAAAAAGCAGTGCTCTCCATTGGAAAAAAAGTGGTGTTCTCTATTGGAAAAAGCAGTATTCTCTATTGGAAAAAAACAGTGTTCTCCATTGAAAAGAACAATGTTCTCCATTGGAAAAAAAGTTTCTCTATTAGAAAAAAACAATGCTCTCCATTGGAAAAAAAAAGCAGTGTTCTCCATTGGGAAAAAGCAGTGTTCTCTATTGGAAAAATCCAGGTTTCTCTATTGGAAAAAAAGCAGTGTTCTCTATTGGAAAAAAGCAGTGCTCTCCATTGGATTGCTGGGGTCTGGTGCTGCTGGGAAGGACTAGAAACTCCAGCAATTAGTGCTGCCCTGGAGGCTGTGGTAAAATAACTCCTGAGGTTACAAAGGGTTTCTGACACTGTAGAGATAGGGATGGAACAAGGCACTGAGTCCCAGCCCAGCTCCTTCATTGGAGGACCATTCTGCCAGTTTCCCCACATTCTTTCCCTTCTTCATTCCTACACAGAATGAGAGAAACACAAAGTCATGAAATGGTTTGGATTAGATGGGACCTGGAAGACAATCCACTTCCAAAGCACAGCCACAGGCAACAACAGCTTCCACTAGACCAGGCTGCTCAGAGCTCTGTCCAACCTGGCCTTGGACACTTCCAGGAATGGGGAATCCACAGACATCAAACACTGGCATTACCCCAGGGACGAGCATGATTACAAATGCACTGACAAATCATCTTACCCTTCTCCTAAAACAGTTTATGAACCTCTTGTGAAACTATCTCTCATAGATTTTTGAAAACGACATTTCTCTCTCCATTAGTTTTCTTTCTTGGCCTTGTAAACACATATGGAGGGAATTAATTTTACACAGTTATTGTCTGTCAGTTACTACTTTATGCGTCATGAGGTTTATTTGGAAAATTAGGGTGCTGCTCCTTCAAGCATTAAGCAGATGTTCACTGCTCACAGTGAAGGCAGCCCCTGAAATCCATTAAATTATTTGTATGTGGGAGGCTAAACAAACCTGCCTGCATTTCCAGGAGCAGGGACCTCTTAGCTAAAAGTAGTGCATGTTTTGGATAAAAGTCCAAGACTTCCAGTTAAGACAGCTGGTCCAGAACTTGTCATAGAGATACTGTTTGCTTGTTTGTTTTTTTTTTTTTCCCAGTGATCTCCTATGAACCCTATAATGGAAAAAGGGCAGCAGATAGACCTAGACACAGAAATAGCAATGGTAATTTGTCTGTTTATGCTCATATAACCCCAGCATATGGTGGCTCACCCTCCACAATGTTCTCCTCCCCCAGTCTGGTTAAAATTGACTGAGAAGGGAGCTATGAATCTCTTTTTTGTTGTTGTTGGCATCACATATTAAAAGGTGACAGCTCTATCATATCATAGCAGCAAACCTTTGCCCGATGCCTGAGTCACACATTTCTCCAGGCTGACAGAACTGTTATTATTCTTACACTTTTGGACACATGTGACCACTTTGTAGAGCACATTGATGCTCCAGGATGTTTAGGAATTTGTATTACTTGCACTTTGTTTATGTAATTTTGGAGCTATTTCCATGCTGAGTTCCTTAAAATGGATTTATTTAAACTTCCTGTTAATGCCTACCATTTTCAGACAGTTAAATGTATGAATATTTGATTTTTCAATTAATTTTTTTTAAATAAGCGAAGAAAGAAAGTTTATGGGTTTTTTTCTTTCCAAATATGATCACAATCACAGAGTAGTTTAGGTTGGGAGGGACCTTAAATGCCATCAAGTCCCAACTCCCCTGCTATAGGCAGGGACACCTTTCACTAGAAATTTCAATTTTTAAATAACATTTAATATAGCCTTTATTTTCTTTCTGATGGAAACAGGGTGGAACTGGAGTAGGTTCCAAATGATGTCCCATGAGAAGAATGATACTGTGTCACTTAAGTGCTTTGTGCCTCAGTTTCCTCATTTGCAGAGCAGAAATACTAATGACAGGGGTTTGGAGATATCATCCACAATAGAGCAAAGGCCAAATTTGTATTTATGGAGGAGAGGAGACTCCTTTAAGCCCAGCTGTGACTCAATATCCTGAGGAGATGGGTGAGGAGAGCATGGAGCTTCCCTCCCCACTCAGGCAGGGCACAGCACCCTGAGCCAAGTGCACTCCTCCTGCACTGCCACTTCTGATTTTGATTTTACCCAGAGCATTTCTAATTTCCTTGATTAGTGCAGCTGAAATCCAGCTGGGAGCCTCTTCTCCTCCCCTGGTGCCATGACAGGACTGAAATCTCTGCTGGTCAGGTTTTTCCAGCCTAATGGTCCCTGTTGAAATCACCTCTTGACTCCTGGCAGTGACAAGGGCTTTGTAAATCCTTTGTCCCAGGGATCCACACAGAACACACTTCTCTAAACCTTTATATTTGTAACAAAGGTCTTCACATCTCTGCAAAATTCAGCTCCTTCCACAACATGCTGCACGTTCTAATTTTTCATGAACATCAAGTTTCTGGCCCTGGACTGCAATTACAGATGTAGAAACAATTGTAATAACAAAGAAAACCCCAAAACAAAACCAGAAAGAAAAGGAAAAAGAAAGACCATTGTCTTTTCCATGAAGACTTGTTAGCCATCTACCCATGCTAAAAGATTATAGAGTAAGTGAGTCCTCTTAAACCAAGCACAATTTTTCCCAGGTATTCATTTGTAGGAGATTACAGTAAGAAACCCATGGCATAATTTGACTATTTAGGCCTGAATGTTGTTTTAATGCCTTTGAAATGGAGCAGGTAGTGAAAGAAGGATTTTGAGAGGGAAAAAAGAAGAAAACAATGGGAAAAACTGATTAATATTGTCATGACAAAATAGCTTCCTTCAGGGGACAACAAACTGGGTTGATGTACTGTGTGTACCAGAAGATTAAAAGATTTGTGGAGCTTGAGAATTCAATTTCTGCTTTTTCTGGAGTAATTTTCATATCCTTCTTCTCCCCCAGCTCTAGTCAGGAAACCAAGTTAGTCCAGGGGTTTGGAAATTGAGGTGCTGTCTGCTGAAGTAATTCATGCATTAATATTTGTAAAATCCAGGTTGAGTGGGGCTTGGAAAAACCTGGGAGGGTAGAAGGTGTTCCTGCCCATGGCAGGGGGTGACCAAGATGGTTTTTAAGGTCCCTTCCAACCCAAACCATTCTGTCATTCTATGATTAAATTTTTGATGTGAAGGAGAAAATCTTGCCTGGACTGCCAAACACATCTCTGCACATTTCCATTTATCTTAATCTGTTTCTTCACAGTCAGTCAAACGAAATTCTGTATAACAGACAAGAAAGTTACACTCAGTTAGGCAAAGCTCTGCAAATGAGGTGGCAAGGACTAAGGGAGAGGCTCAGGCAGTAGATGCTCCTACTTTGGAGTCATCTGAACTCCTTTGAGTTCTCCTGGAGAACTTCAGAGGCCTCAGTCTGTAACCTGGCACAGCATCAGGCACAGAAAATTAAACTGAGGTGTTGAGGATGGGAGATCACCTTGAGATTCTTTGACTTCTTGGTTTGTTTTTGTTGTGTCTTTTCTTCCTTGACATAATGTTGTTGGCTTTGCTGAGGGGTTCAGGCAATATCAGATCAGATTTCTTCCTCTGCAATGACAAAACTCATTGAAGTGAAAATGAAATATTTTCCTGCTTATGCTTTATTTTTATTTCTCTTTTTGTTTTTCCCTCTAAAAGAAGAATAAAGCTTTGAAATGAAAAAACTCCCTCCAAGCCAGGACATTGTAGAAGCTGCTATATATCCTTAAACAGATTAATGGGTCAAATTTTAAACCTTCTCTGCAGGTAGTGACCATTTCCAGAGCTTCCACCTTGCAGACTCATCCTTTTACAACCAGCTCTTCCCCCTCACACTTAAATTTTTTTATTCAAACCTCTACCCATAAAAGATTAAAATGAAAAGGCAAAATCAAAGTGAGTAATTCTTGTGAAATGACTAATGTGATTAGTGTTATTGTAAAGAAGAGGTGGTGGAGCTGCAGTTTTGATCTATCCCTACCTTGGGAGCCATAGACATATTGAACAGCAAACTCTAAGATCTCATGCTCTTGGGCAATGGGTTTTGCCTTTTGAAGTTCTTTTCTTTTTTCCTCCTCTTCCCTCCTCTCTCTCTCTCTATTTTCTTTTCCTTGGGTGGGCAGGAAAACCAGAGAAAACCAGCCTCAATTTTTTCAGTCTCTAACTGATGTCTGAGCAGGGATGGTCCTCACAGTCTGCAATGTGACCCCCAGGATCAGGACTGTGTGTTTTGAGCTGTGTGTTTTGTGTTGAACATGGTGATAACTCTTCCCTAAGCCCCAAGGTGCTTTATGGATGTAAAAGGGCAAGCCCTGTTTCACAGCCGGGATATCTGAGGGGCAGGGAGGTTAAGAAACCACTTAATTTAGTGCAGTAATGGAGCTAGGAATGAATATTCACCACATCTCCTGGCTCCCAGGCACTTATTTTGGAAATGAAGTAAAAAAATATAAAATGCACAGGGAAACAATAGAACCATAAAATAGCCCAGCCACCACCACCATCTCCATCTGCCAACCCTGTTCAGTGCTGAATAAAACCACTTTTTTCTCACTGCTCCCTGGAGTGCTGTTTGTCATCAGCCTTGCTGAACTTTTCTCCTGTTTTTCTCAGTGTTAATCACAATGGTGGTGGTTCCAAACTGTATTTGAAGGGCTAAAATCTGTGCTTTGGCAGGAGGGTTGTGCTCACAGCATTTGCTTGAAGTCCGTGAAAATCTCGCAAAGAAAGTTTGATCAATGCAGGTGGTTATTAACTAATTAGTAAAGACTTCAGTTGTTAATCCAGAAATCTGCCTGAATAGAGGTCAGTGCAGGATGGAATCACAGCATCATGTCCTGTTCTAGTGGGGAGAGGAAATGAGAAGAGTTCCTCTCATTTGAGGTGTTTACAGGGCAGGGAGTTCACTTCTGAGTTAGTTCTTGATCATCCCTTTAGAGCCAACAGAGAGAAACAATTCATTTATCTCCTACAACAAATCATTTATCTCACCACTCTTTGACACCTAAAATCCACAATGGTCTCTACTGTAAATTCCTGTTAGAGCAATTTAAATTGCCAACTCACATGTGGACACTGAAACTACCTAAAGCCAAAATTTAGAAGGAGAGTGAATTCCAAATAAAATTATTTTATCTACACAACTGCATGTGGCAATCAGTGCTGTGGTTTAGTTGTTCTGGTGGTGTTTGGTCAAAGGTTGGAGTCGATGCTCTTGGAGGTCATTTCCATCCTTAAGGACACTGTGATTCTCTGATTAATTTCTTGGTTTGTTTAAAATATTTTCTTTTCCCTGAGTTTATGTAATTTTATACATGTCTTTACATTTGACAGAGAAACAATCCCAAGAAATAAAGGCTGAAGAGAGTAAGGGGCTGGAAGGAACATACAAGGATCACCTAGTCCAAGTCCTGGCCCTGCACAGGACAGTCCCAAAAACCCCACCCAGTGTCTGAGAGCATTGTCCAAACACTCACTGGGCTCTGACAGCCTTGGGGCCATGATCACTGTCCTGGGCTATGACATAAAGAACCTTGGTTTATTTCAAATTTCACTTTGATGCAAAGGGTCCAAAGTGTATGAAATGTCAACAAGGAAATCAATAAGGCAGCACAGGAGACCTGATGATGGCAAAATCCTGTAATTACTAACTCTCAGGGAAAAAAATGACTGATGAACTCAGTCATTACCAATTATCTGCATGACAGTTCTCTCCTAGAGATCCTACACTGCGCTCACAGGCCCTGTCCATATTGACAGAGAGAAGGTCTGCACCTTGAAGACCTTATTCAGCCTTTTACCAGAATGAGAAATGGCTGCAGAAATCACCCTTCCAGCACAACACAGGCAGCTCTGTGGCCTTTTTGCTGTTTGCTGCTGTGAATGAGGGTCCCTATTGAAGGTGAGAGCTTGGAGGTACATGCTTCCCTCTGTATTTTTTATTTTGCTAACATGTTTTTTTCCTTGATTCCAACAAAGTGGAACAGATCAAACTCACAGTTTTATAAGGACAGAGTCTCAGGCAGAATTTCAGCACTGGGATAAAAGTCAAATACACCTTGCAGAGCCTCTCTTTAGGTTAAAAGCTAAAAATAAGGCAGCAAAAGTACTGGTGTCCAAAGCTCACTGTTTCCATCATCAACCTCCCTGTTTTATAGCATTTATAAATCAGCTTTGAAAAGTTTCTCCAGGCTAAATTTTGGCATAGAAGGTCGCAGGCAAGACTTGGTTTACTAAAACTCATTAAAACCGGTTTGATGTTTTAAATTACACTGAAGCAAGAGAGGAAAAATTCTATTTCTGTGGCTTTCAGCATTTCCTCCCATCCAATTTGAATTAAAATGTGTCTGAATAATATGCTATGGTACTACTTTCTTTTCTTGTGGTGTTGCCATCAAGTCTTTCTGTGGGTAAAGCAGTCCCTTTCTAATCTCCAGAATGTGCAGCTCAGCTGCTGAACACAGTTGGAAAAAACGTTTCTATTTCAGAAGTAGTTTTTTGCTTTGAAAACTTTGTAAAATCTGTGGCAACTTAATCCATCTGAGACCAGCTGAACACCCATTTATTTCTGCTGACCTCAGTGGACAGTGGGAGAAGCAGTGTAAGAAACAAAAGTGACTCTTTTGGATGGTTTTTCATTGCAATTATGATATGGGTGGCCAAAAATGGGGAAAGTTGGTGGAATTGAGCATTGCTAAACACAAAGGGAGCCAAATGGATAGAATCCACCAAAAATATCCATTTCCACTGAGAGGCTCTTCATTAATTATTGCCACTCAGAGCAGGAATCTTGGAGACCCTGAAGTCTGGGGCAGCAATTAGGAAGTGCTTGGAGCCAGAAGGGATCTTAGGGATCATTAGGAGGGGAATGGAGATCCAAACCATCACCACAACCCTGTTTGAATTCACATGTCTTGTGTCTCTTGAGACTGATGTTATCTCAGAATGGATAATTCACCTCAAAAGGAGGGGGAAAAAGCACACAAAGGTGGCACAGACGGCCAGAGGTGTGTAACCACTCCTGCAATAAGGAAGAATCCTTTAAAATAGTCCCTTTAACAACCAGGATGGACATGATCAGACACATAGAAAACAATCAGAAACATTGAAAAAGTGAGCAGGGAATCATTACTCTTCCTTTCTTGAAATACAGAGAATAGGGGACATGCAATTCAATTATCAGTCAAGCAGCTCAAAACAAAGTGAAACATCATTTCATATGGAGCATAATTAAATTACCCCAGAAAGCTGTGGAAATTTAAATGACTATGCTCAAAACCTGGCCAGACTTTTCCAAGGAGTACATGTAAGTTTGGAACCATTAACTGCAGTGGCAAGTCCTTATGCCACTGTCTGCCTGAAGGATTTGCCAGGGAAATGATTTCATTGTAAATGTCTTCTCAGTTATCTACTCTGTTATCTACCTTGAAGATCTGCCACTGGATAGTATCAGAGGTAAGGAATTAGCCTTGATAAATTTTCTATCTCACTCTACACAGTTGTTTATAAATTCTTTTCTTGCTTTATTTTTGGGTTTATGAATTCCAGCCCTGGAAAAATGTGTTTGATTAATTTTTATAGCCTGTGGGAGGGGAAGTCCATTCTGAAAAGCTTAAGAAAGCACATAAATCTACAAAAGAATGTCCAGCTGAGAGAGCTTGAAGAGATGGGGATGGTCAATTTTCAGCAATAATTGTAGCTGGATGCATCCAGTTATTGATCCACTTCACCCTCATCCTGCATCTTTTCAGGGAGATTCTACATCCACACCTAAATCTGCTACAGGCCTTGCTGTTGTATGGTTGGGATAATGAATGTGAGCAGCTGGTGCATTCCTGTCACAAAATAAAGCAAAACATCCCTTTTTGTTGGCTTTGGGAGCAGGATGGAGCCCGGGGTCACACATTTCATAACTGATTAAAACACAGAAACAGTTTATTCATCAGGTGTGACAAGGTACTAAATCGCTTTTGCCAGCTCTTGAGGGGTGAGCATTGTTAATGCCACAACTTTAAGATTCTTGTGAATATCAAGGAATCTGGGTTTTCACTTCAGAAAAAGAAATTTAAGGATGAGATTCAAACCAGGTGAACAGATGGAAACCATGATATCATAAAATCACAGAATGGTTTGGGTTGGAAGGGATCTTCAAGACCATCCAGTTCCACCCCTGCCATGGGCAGGGACACCTTCCACTATTCCAGGCTGCTCCAAGCCCTGTCCAACCTGGCCTTGGGCACTTTTAGGGATCCAGCCACAGCTTCTCCTTGTCCCCAGTTCCTCTCCAGCTCTCCTGGAGTCCTTTTAGGCCCTGGAAGGTCTCTGAGCTGTCCCTGGAGCCTTCTCTTCTCCAGGTGAACATTCCCAGCTCTCCCAGCCTGGCTCCAGCCCTTGGAGCATCTCCTGGACTCCTCTGGACTCATTCCAGCAGCTCCATATCATGGGATGGTGAGTCTGGGTTTCCTCACAGCCAATGAAATCATGAAATCAGTGAGTCCTTACAGATTCTACCTCCTGAGGCTGCTGGAGTTGTTTTCTCTCTAGGCAGTGACTAAGCGAGATCTCATCTAGACCTCAAAATTCCAGAAAGTTGGAGATAGCAGAGATAAAACCTACCTTAAAATTTATTTATTTCCAATAGAAGGCTGCTAAAAATTAGCCAGAAAAACAGACTACAATTTAAATCACCAGGTAAAATAGCAAGATATGGATCTAGTCATACGTCTTTTGAGGTTGTTTTTTTTGTTGTTTTTTATTTTAATTTTGAAGCAATTTAGCTTTCTCCAATCACACCTGACTACCTTTGGGAAGGCATATCAGGGAAAAAAAAATGTCCCTATAAAAGAGAAGCTCAGAAGTGCTGGGAATTAATTGTTTGTGGCAGTTTGCCTGTTTCTCACACTGTGTTAACAAGAGACTCTTGTTCCACAGCACAGGTACCTTGGGATTTTCTTTATTGGTTCAAAAGGTTCACTGAGACCAAGTTATGAGTTGTTCTTTGAGTCCCATCATAGGTTATTGTTTTTTCTTAGAACACCAAATTGTGTAATATAATGAAGTTTTTGAAATAATCTCTGCTTCCTCCTAGGAAGGAACTGCTGTTCTCATAGTAACTGAAGAAAAGCCTGAAGAAATAAGCTGGCAATTACATCAATCCTCAGACATATATAAAAGGAATATCAAATTTATCTGTTCTAGAATCTTCCTGCAGTAGGGGCCAAGCTTTGTGCTGGTAATACCTTCAGAAAGTGCTTATCTTTCTAAACGTTCCTCAGATATTCTTTTAAAATGTTTTTCAATATATAGGATCCATAACAACAATTTCTGAAGGTTTGGATGAAGTGTGGAGGCAAATAAGAGAACATCCAAATCCCTGCTGTGATTCAGAAGCTTTGACTTTGTTAAAATGCCCCTGTACAATTTGTAGAGGACCAAGGTAGATGCATTTTACAGGACTTTACTGTGAGATGTTATCACCTGCTAAACTTAATGCACTAACACCAGTCAGGTTCATGAATTTAATCTTCAGAGACTGTGAGTTTTCCTTCTGAAAATCCTGCTTTTCCATAAAATAAAGAGTAGCCTTAAAGAATATCAATTCCCTGTTAAGGTTTGAAGCTTTTTTGTTGTTGCTGTTGGGGTTTTTAATATTTATTTTCCCATGAGGAGAAATAGCCACCAAACCTCCTTTAAGATCCTCACTGAAATGCACCATATTTTGAAACTGGTTACCATAATTGAAATCAGCTGTTGAATACAATCTTGAACTACAAAAGGAGCTGTTTAACCCACCTGAAATGCTTTATTCTTCTGAGGAATTACATTTTACTTCAGAGGCTTTTTTTTTCTTTTTTTTTTTTTTTTTCTTGAGAAACAGCCAGATAGTACACATAAAACTCAAGCAACTTTTTTTTTCAACAGAAATTCTCATTAGAAAGATTGGTTTAGACCAGTTCTACAAAACATTCTCCTAAGAATGAACATTTGACCATGTTTCTTGATGTGGATTTGGCTTCTTATTTAAGAGTACAAACTTAAATTGGTTTCAAAAAAAGAGCCCTTCAACACATCAGAATTTCCAACCATTTTGTGAGAGTTTTGGGTGGACACTGTCAGGCACTTTGCTGGTTGCTTTTTGTCAGAGCAGAGTGAAGAGCTTTAACATGGTGTTGACAACACTGGCTTAAGCCTGTTTGCTTTTGTTCTAAATACTACTGGGCTTTTTTGCCCTAAACCATTGCAAAGTCAAAGTAATGAATGGGCAGACATGAGCATTTTATGGCCTTTTGTTTTTGCAGAGAGAGAGAAAAAAGTTATCTGTCTGTATTGTGTTTTATAGTTGCTGTGCACCCAAGCAATAATTATTTAAAGATGCAGCCAAATATCAATATGACCTGAAATGCCTCAGTGCATCCTGCTGCAGCTTGTGCTCTACAAACCACATTCATGAAAACTGAAGAATGCAAATGGTGCTTGTGTGAGTGTCCCCCAGGGCAAGTTCATTCCTGGCTGGAAGTGAGGGATCACACCCAGCCAGGGTGAAACTCCTCCCCATGGAGGTGTTTGACGCCTCACAATTACCGTGTGTGGGCAGAGAGAAGAGTGGGACATGGAACAGGCAACTGAAACATCCTCACAGCCCCAAAATGACTGCATAGCCCTCCACTCGTTCATTGTTAAGCAGTGGGATGTGCAAACAGCAATTTGAGCTGTGACAAAGTTAATGCCTGACACAGGAATTAACAATTTTCATTCTTTACCTCATGGGTAGACAACTAAACACCCCCCAGGTGTAAGTGTGGATCCTGTGAAGTGAATGCACATCTCTTGACTCTGTGCTGGCCAAGAGGACTCTGGAAGCTCCCTGAGCACCACCCAGTGCCTGTAGATCATGGGCTGAACATCACAGGCAGTTACCCAAACTCGAGAAAACCCAGCCTGGAAATTGAAATGAAGTTTCCAAATTCAAGAAGTCCACGGCTGTGTGTCAGAGCCTTCCAAGAGAAAAAATGGCACAGATCCTACTTGGCATCCAAGCTTCACTAATTTATGAGTGAGATGGTAAAAGCCCTAAGATTTTAATTTTAGGATTACTTTATGTTTTCTGGTATGTGTCCTTGAATTCTTCCTAGGAAAAAAAAATTGGTCAGCATAGGAAGCCTTTTAAAATTGATCTGGCATTTGTGACATTTAACAGTCCTAGAAATTATTTTTCAAGCTGCTGATCATTTCTGTGGGGAAAATATTAGACAAAACTAGAGACTTTGTGCATGGTCCCACATTTGCAACTGCTTCATAGTTAAGGTTGGTGGATATATGGCAGCAAGTTGATGCTCCTGTATTTCCATACTGAGCATATGGGCACGTGCAATAATTCTGATGATTTTAGAAAGTATTGGTCACTGCACTGATTCTGCTCATGAGTTTCCCAAATTTTTCCATAGAGACCTTCAGTATATCCAATACCACAATTGTAATTTCTAGAGTGTTTACCAGTTTTATACCCTGAGATATTTGAATACAAGCCACAATGGGTCTGGCTTAAATTACAAACTGCTGACTTGAGCAAAATCAAGATTATGTGAAATACTGAAAGGAACAGACCTAATGTTAATTGAGAAATCCCCACCTATTCTCTGAGATAGGGTGGCTGAACACGGTTTGATCTTAGTGTCTCATAGTTTTAGGTAAAACCAGGTTATCTGAAGTAATTCTGAGTGTGGCTTACCATCTAATTGCACATGTGAAGTGACTTGAGAATGGCATGGCCAGGGTCACACTACCTGTGAAGGTCTAACTTCCTTTAGGTCCATTAAGAAAAAATATAATTTTGTCCATAAAATCAGAGTACCAAGGAATTACAGAATATCCTGAGTTGGAAGGGACCCAAAAGGACCATTGAGTCCAACTCTTGTAGCTTTGCAATTTCTTTTCAACATATTAATTGTTGAAACAATTGTTGAAAGTCAATTTAGTTAAGCAAGCCCATTTTTAACATATGTAATACATTATTTTCAGGCCATCCTTCTGCTGGCTTGAGCCCTGCTGCACTTGTAAATTCAAACAGCCTGGAAGGAAGCTTTTTGCCTGAATCCTTTTTCTGTTAAGGCAGTGGCAGAATTCCACTCACTTCAAGGGGAATTAGATCTGGCACTAGTGAAGATGTTTGGCTAAAGTGCCATTGCCAAAAAATCACTTTCTTGGGATGTGATCCTTTTTTTGTAGACAGTTTGGAGCTCTTCTCAAGGATATGTCCCTTTTCAGGTACAAGGTGCAAACTTTGTGCTTCGATTATGTGTCTAAATTGATGATGACAGCTAAGCCCAGCTCCTGCTTCACAGAACTAACTTATCTTACTTTTTTACTGACTAAACTGGAGTTGAAGGACACAGAGGTGCCACATAAGGTCTGAGCTCCTGGAAAACCTTTTACCTTTAAGGCAGATTGGTGCAATGCAGTGCAGTACCTCACTTTTAATTTTGAGCCAGGAAGGGAAATCCCCATTTTCTTTAAATATCATATATTCCTGTTTAGGCTCTAGGACTTACTTCTGCTTCACCAGAGGCAGGTAATTCACACAAGTGTTTTTCCTTCCCTTCTTCCACCTGTGCTAAGCAGCAGGGGAAAAAAAAAGCCTTTCTTCAAAGATTTTCCCTTTATCCTCTTGGCATGAATGCAAGCAGGAAGCAGGAAATTGCTTCCTTGCAAAATATCTGATAAACTGGCTCTTAGAGCCCGACAGTGGAAAGACACAGCTTTTTATTTCCTTGGACTGAGGTGGAAATTAAAGTAATGTTAGCTGTCTCCTGGGATATTGATCACAAGCCTGCTGCCTTTGGAAGGCTGCTGATGTGCACTGAGGTGACCTCAGTGAGAAGTGTCCTCAGGCTGAGCCCCCATGCAGCCAGCAAGGATTGCTGGATTCCCCTGGAAGGAGCTGTGGCTTGTAGCCTTCTGGCTGGCATGGTTAGAAAGGGGTAAGATTGATTTTCCTTCTGCTTTTCCTCTCTGTTTCTTTATCCTATTAATTATCTTAGTTAAAATTTCTGGAGAAAATAATGAATTAAGTGACAGAAATGGTTTGCTCTTTAGGTCTACAGTAATGCACAGCTCTGTAGCTGCAGCTCATGGAGGTTTGTCCTCAGCAGGAGACAGGCTGAAATGCAGACAAAATGCTTACCTGACTGTAGGATGTCATAGGAATACATGAAAAGAGCAGGACTGATGGAAGGGGTCTCCACAGGGGGGCTTGTCCCTCTTTCCCCAGACTAGGACAATTATTTCTGTACCATTTCAGACAGATTTGATCTTCATTCTACACAAGTATCCTGCCGTGGTGTTTTCACTGTATCCCTCAGTGCTGGTCTCCTACAGACACTCTTGGTCTCAGCCTCCACTTTCTTCAGCTCCACAGCTCACTCAACTGATCACTCTCACTCCTCCTTTCTGGATTCCCTCCAACTGGACCATATTTTCTTTCAGCTGTGGTGTCCATAACTGGACACAGTGTTCAGTGGAGCTGCAAGCCCAGTTTATGCCTCCCTGAGGGTTTTTGTCTCTGTAAGAACCCTTCTCATCTCCAAGTCCTTCACTAATCCTGGGTTCCAGCCTAGAGGGAAAGAGCTTAGTGAGCAGCAGGATGCAAAGATTTAGCAAAGCTGTGCTCTGCATGAAGGGAAATTTGTTTATTTTATTTTTTTAAGTTTTGGATCACTAGGACAACTGAATGTAAGCTGTCACTTAAGCTGACATCAATCAGATCAGAGTCCCCCATCCTCTCAGGGGCAGCAAAGCAAACCTGGCTCCATCCCTGCCCACTCCTGGGAGGCACAGAGATAAATTCCCTGCCTTGGTGTAGGGAGCTGCAGCATGCTGAGCTGTGAAACGAGGGGCTGTGCTCAGAGATGGGCTCACCATGCTCACCATGTCAGATATCATTATGTTAAATGTGTGCTGAGCACTTCAGGAGCTGTGGGAGGATTTGGTTTGCAACAGTTCCTTGCAGCTGGTCAACAGGTAGAGGTTTATTAATGCTTCCCTATCCACCTTCAGCTTTTTTTTTCTCTCTCTCTCTCTCTTTTTTTTTTTTGTTTGGTTTATTTTTTTTTGTTGTTTATTTTGTTTTGTTTTGTTTTGGTAAATTTCTCATTCAAAGCAGTGAAGTTGAAATTATAAGTACTGACCAGATTTCAGTCTTACTTGCTAAAAGCTTTACTATATCTAGTCATAATATTAAAGGCAAATGTGAAAATAGACAAAAAACAAATAGATTGAAAAGGGGGGGGGAAAAACAAACCAAGGAGAGTTTAGAGAGGGAATAACAGAATTTTTGTGATTTTCCTTGCATTTTACTGCAATATTTGAATTGTCTCCCTGTGACTGACACTTATCTTGCATCTCCAGTGTGAATGGCAGGCTGCAGGCTCCAAGCTGAATCCTGTCTAATAGTTCCAATTTCTTTATAGGATCTGTGTGCTCAGTACTGATGGGATCAAAGACTTCATAGGAGGCAAATGCTTGTTCAAATGTAAAACTTCCCAACTTTCCATGACTGAGATTTTCTAATCTGAGCATTTTACTTTAGGCGATTATGTACAAATATTCAAGGAGATGATTTCAAGAGCAATGACTCCATGGGGGCTGTTTTCCTAAAAATGCCCTACAAACCCATCACTCACAAGCTGCTGATTCGTGGGCAGTTCATATCAGATGTACAAATATTAATAAATTCTCTGCAATTCTATTCCTTGTTTGAAAACTGGAGCTGGTTTTACTCACACCTTGAATTTAAACCTGTGTTTGACAATAATAATATTCATATCAGATTTACACATGTCCAGATCAGCTGCCCATGTCATGAGAAGGACAATGTCTTGTCAAGGGAAGAATTTAAAGGCTCTAGATCAGCTTATGAATTTGTATAACACTTTGGGAAGCGTGCCAAAGCTGTAATGCAAGCCTGGCCTTTTCAAAGCCCACTGAATTGTATTATTAACCTTGGACTAAAAGAAGAGAGGACCATTTTCAAATTTTATTTTGATAATTATCATGCACAAGCGATAGAGAGCAAACAGCAACCTTCCCCTGGACACCTAGTCCTCATTTGCACATTCTAATTACTTACATTTGCATACACATATGAAAACACGGTGCTTTCCCCATTAGTGCTGATCACACTCCTCATTAAGTTAAGTAAATACCCCCAAAACACCAACACAGTTGTAGCTGAATTTTACATTATTTTACACAGACTAACAGCCAATGCATTCTTCTGGCTTTTTGTTATCTTGGATAGTAATTTAAAAAAAAAAAAAAAAACAAAACAACTACATGGTTTGATACTGGAAATAAATGAACCCGTGGCTGGGTCACCTCCTGACTGTTCTGGTTTTGCTCATCTGCACACAGCTAAAGCAGAATTTCCTCCCTGTGAGTCCTGAATTCAGCTCTGGGCAGCCCTTGAATCACTGCTGCATCATCTCTGCTCTAAACAAAGACAGAGTTTGGAGGGAAGGGTGGGAATAAATACATTACATTCCTGCCTGGAAGTTAGGATGGGTGCTGCATAATTGTAGGTGTTATTTTGTGGGTGGGATTTGGTGAAGATGGTTAGGGGGCATGGAGATTGGTTTTTAAAAAGTGCTGTGAAGTCGTTCAGGCCACCACTGGAGCCTCTTACTGGCATAAAAATCCAGCTCAGAATATTAAGGATGAACTGGTCATGACACCAGGATGAATATTTAGCTTAAACCAGAGTTTACATTACAAGTGTAATACCTAAATCGCAGAACTGTAATTTAGCTTTTTGGGTTGCAAGGGATCTGAAAGACCACTCAGTCCCAACCCCCAAATGTGCTGCATGCTCTGAAATAGCTCAGTGCTGGGCTGTTTTGGATTCTCAAAGACATGAGCTCTGCAGCAATCCCACTGTTCTCCTGCCCTGCCTTGAGCTGAGCTGGGCTTACATCTGCCCTGCATCAGCAGAGCAAAGCAAAACAGGCACAGAACTCTGATTCCTGCTCTGGGAACACATTCCTGCTTCCAGGTGTGCTGCTGCAAGCACAGGAGTGCTGGCATGAAGATGTCAATTTGCTGAAACCCTTCAGTATTTCATTGAAGGGTAGGGACAAGCTCATTTTTCCTCAGGGAAAATCTATCAGTGGGGAAGCTGAGAGGTGCCCTCCAAACACGGTGGTGTTTAAAGGATGCTTTAATAATCTACAAGAGACAGTGAGCAGGGAAAAAGGGTAATTTGCAGGTAACTACTGTGGTTTCCAAGGCAGGAGAAATCCTGATAAAAGGAGCGTTCTAAGCTGCATAAACAGCAGAGGAAATTCAATGTAAGATGTAAAAATAATGCATAGTATCTTAAAATACTCAAATGTTTGTTTTATACAGCTGGCTATGGAAATTCTACATTGTTTCAGCTCTAGCAGATCTGTGAGTCATTATAAATGACTTAATGAAAGTGTTTACTGTGGAGGCAAGGTCAGTGGAACAGAATTGTTAGTGTGCAATGAAAGCCACAGTGGAGAATAATAAAGAAAATGATACATACCTGTGTAAATCAAAATGCCTTTTCACCTTGAATGCCATGTGCAATTCCAGGCACCTAAACTCAAAAGTCCACACAGGAGAAATGGAATTGATTCAGTGATTTGTAGCAACAACTATTCAAAAATGAGATCATTCATTTTAGAGAGGAAAAAATGATCCACACCATTATAAATATGTATAAACAAATAAGCTATAGAGATGATGTAGCTGCAGAAGTCTGTTTAGCACTTTCTTCATTTATTAGAACAAATAATATTTCCTGAAATAGAAAGGCAACTTTCTAAGAGAAAAGAGGAGTAATTTTTGCAGTAAAGTCATAATTAGCCTTTGGACTGCATTGCTACATAATATTGTGGTGATTGTAAAAACTTAAAGATGCTGTTTAATAGCAGGTAAAAACCCGGAATTCCTGAGGTTTGTATCCTAATTCACTCCTCTTTCCTGGCCTCACTGCCACCTCTCCCACCTGCTGGGTTAAGGAGGTGGTCTGTGTCCTGGGCAGGACACACACTGATCAGTTAATAGGTATTTCTCTGAGGGATGAGATTAACATGGCAAAACCTTCCCTCTTTCTTCTTTCTTCCTAAAGGCTGGTGGAGCTTGACAGCTCAGAGACTTCTGTGGTTGAAACTGAGAAAGATGTTCAAAAGAGAAAGAGATAGAAAGGTTATCAGATCAAAAGAAATGAGGATAAAAGAGTCCTGCTTGTCCCTAGAGAAATGTAATTTACTCGAGGCTGTGGTTCAATTTTCATCCTGGAGCAGCTTCTAAGGAGACTGATCCCAGAATGCCACCAGGCCTGGGGAATTGCAGAAGATTCTGGGAGTGTTCCCAGGGCTGGCTGAGCACTGAAGCTGGGCAATGCCAGGAATGTGCCAGTGGTGAGGGTGGCTCTTCTCTTCCCGCTGCCCAGCTCCACTGGCAGCTGGAGACGCAGGATGGAGCTGGGGAGAGCCAGGGCTGGATGCAGAGGCAGAGGAGCAGGAGGTTTGCTGGGGCAGAGCCAGGGCTGGAGCCCAAATTTGACACAGCAGAGCTTGAAAAAGTTGCAGAGCAGCTTGATCAGGAAACTTTGCCAATCTATTTCTGTTTGCTGGAAAGATCGTGCGTCAAGCAAGGCTTTTTACTTCCTCCCTAGCTGCAAGAGATACATTCTCTAGTAATTGTGGATATTTACTTTATACTCAGATAAGCCTTTTATTTTCTCTGACATTTTCCCTGAGAAATAAGGATGTCTTGCTTCTGATACTCCTTTTTCAGCTTGCAGCACTAAAAGAGCAAATGCTGCTTCAAGAGAGTGAAGAGTGAGTATTTCCAACCCAACAACACCTACCTGGGATCAAACAAAACTGTGTGCAGGAATAAAATGTCTCCAAGAGACATTTTGTTGTCCCTACACATCTCTTCTGTAAAAGCACAGTTTGGAAAATAAAATATCTGCCATCATATGCAGTTAGAGATTCTTCAAAGTGAGGAAGTGCAATAAAAAGCAAAGTTTTTCTGAGCTGTGCGGCATCCTGTGCAAATAGCCCAGATTTTATCTGTAGCCTGCTGTTGCTGCCAGAGAGCAGTGGTGGAAGATTCAGTGGTACATTTTGATCTCTGCATCCTCTGGTATGCCTGGAAAACTTTTCCATTAGTGCTCCTGAAGCCTACAGTGAAAAAAAACTCAGGAGCTGAGTCTGCAAGACCAGGTTGTAACTTCTTGATCTGCCTTCACTGTTGGGAACCAGCAAAAGATCAGGTGCTCAAATAAGTTTTGAGAAGATATTATGGGACTCCAGTGAGAACAGATTCCATGAAAAATCCCACTTGTTACCACTGGGATATGTTTAAAGGTGTCTCTGCTCTCCTGAGTATCTGAACAGTATCTGTAAACTCACTGACAGTCCTTTTGTGGGATGTACATGGAAAAACCCATAGAGATGAATGAGTTTTACTAAGAGGTCAGGCCTACCTGCAACTTATTCAAGGGAGACTAAGCAGCAAAACTTTGAAGTGAGAGGTAGAAATGCATCCTTGAAATTCTTTTTTTTTTTTTTTTGTCATTTTAAGAAATGTATTTGTGTGCTGAAGTATCTCGTTGTTCTTCTGATGTTTTTATCAGATCCATGCAAAATGCAGTTGGTTCCAGCCTTGAAATGCAAATTTGTCTTACATTGCTCTTGCTGCCAGTAGGAAGGCTAAAAATACATATGTAATGATGTTCCTGGAACGTTTTCAAATGCCTTTAGATGATTATTCCAGGTTTTTTTTTCTCCTGCTATCCAAAATAGTGTTAATTTTGCAGGCTCATTTTGGCCAAAATGTATGGACTTGTGTTTAAATTCAAAATTCCTCTGAGGATAAAATAACTCAGCTATTAGAAGAACTTTGCCAAGTAGGTAGGTCACCAAAATGAAGCCTGAAACAAAAAAAAATAAAATTAGGTTTTGCCAATTTATTATGCATACATCTGGTTTCGTGATTTTCTTGTTACTTTCAACATTCTTTGCAGTATTAGAATCCCAAAACAGCCCACAAGCCTGGTAATTCAGGAAGGCTTATAATTGAGGCAGGTCTATTTAATTTTGTTAACGGAGAAAATGAGAGAAGTAACAAAAAAGAAGCATAATCATCATAACCAAAGGCAGTTGTTACAAAGGCTTCTGACTGATGCCAACAGTGATTTTTGAAAGTGGGGACGTTTTAAGGCTGATGCCTAAAAATATGGGTTTGGGAAAGCATACATAAGTGACTATTTAAAGTGTCAGAGTCATTTTCCAGCTAAAACCATATTTTAAAACTGTTCTGAGTGAAGGCAGAATTAGATTGATATCAAGAACCAACATAAAATTCTTTAAAGGGACTCCATGCTCCTGTGTTTTTGAATGGGAACCAGGAGCACTCAGACCTCGTGAAAATATGCATTTTAGAGATTTTGATCACATAAGCCTAGAAGGACAAGATGGGACATTTTGAGCTGGCTTCAATGTCAGATCTTTAAATACAGAGGTACTTGTGGGATCCATCTTGTTGAACTCCAAGCATCCAGTGTGGATATTTCTGTTGGATTTGGTTGTCCACTTTGCCTCCAGGCAATGGAGAGAAGACAGGATGAATCATCTCATCCTGGAGCAGTTTTCTAAACCTGGTCACATGGATCTTCCCCTCCAAGGGCACATTCCTCTCCCAGGAGTGTGGGATGGGTGTTGACACCACAGATGTCTGAAATTTGAAGTTACATCTTGTCCTGGGTACTAAAATCCAGGCACCATCCCGTGAACATTTTGCTTCAGTCTTTCTCCTTCCTTTCACCACATTTAATGTGTGATACAGCAATGTCCCTTTAATGATTTCTTTTCCACAGGGCTCAGATGTGGAAGAGTTTATGCTACTTGGTAAATTTAACTTCATGCTTGCTGCAATAAAGAAAGTGAAGGTGCACTTAAGAGTTATAAAAAACCTTGGCTCTCAAACCATAAAATTTCCACAGTGTGGGTATTTCAGGTATCTTATTGCTGAATGTGCTCAAAGTATCCCAAATAGGCATTGATGATAGGAAATCAGTATCAGGAACGTGATAAATCAATGTGTCTGGATAGCAGGGTGAGATTAAATATCACAAGCAATGATATCAGAAAGTGTTTTGAGAGATAACCAGGTACAAAATTCTGGAGAAAGAGCCTTTGAGGTAAAGCTAATCAAAGATAACATGGCTAAGCTGGAGTGATTCAAGGTGAAATTCAATTCCCAGAAATTTCTGGGTGCTTTGACGAGAGCTTATGTTGCTATCATATCTACAGCTCCTAGAGAGGCATGGCAGTATCAATCAGACTCAGAACAAAATATAGTTTGATAATTAGCTGCAGAAAAGGATTTGAAATGACACAGAGCATCAACAAAGAAAATAAATAACTGAAATGCTTGGCAAAATTACGTGTGTTTAATGAGAATCAACTTAGCTTCATTTAAAATTGTTGTAGAGACTTAAGGTCATTCCAGTCATCAGACAGTGATGATTTATTCCCTAGAAACTAATAGGCACACTCCAAACCTAAATAGAAATGAAGGATTTTCAGCATATTACAGTACTCTCTATTGGCACTGAGTGAGAAGCCTTCCTGAATGAAAGCAAATGACTTTTTGTAGCTGTAGCATGGTAATTGCTTGAAGAACAACAACAAAAATCCCAACAAAAAAACCCAGCAAGCTATTTCTGAAATACAATGCACCAACAAAATAAGAAATGGAATTGAATGAGAAAAATATATCTGCTGAGGACAAAATCAGACAGCAGGGAGAGTTTATAGCCCTGTGCTAATTTCCTACTATCAGACACTGAGCTGGATGAAAAAATGACAGAAAAGGACCTTATCTAATAGATGTGGCAAAAGATGGGTTTGAAAGATGACAATCTGCAGCTGAGCCAAAAACAAAGATTCATATTCATAGAGCTAAATGTTAAACTTTCTCATAAAAGTGAAGTGTTTGCACCTAATATATTTAGGAATTAGAATCAGGAAGAGCTTCTTCTCCCAACTGATCCTCTATAGCTTTTTGGAACACACTAAATGGCTTTACTGTGCTCGGGAAATCAGGTAAGTGCCTGCTGAGCCTGTTTGCTCATTTACTCCCATCACCAAGCTAAGAGACTTGTAAATGTGTTTGTAAACTGTGAGTTATGGGGTTCTGAGTTTGCTGTGCTGCAGGATTATGCAAGTCACGTAGTCCTGTACATTTATTCCTGCAGGTTTTCAAACCAAACAGGAGCAGGCAGGGTTTGGGAGGGGAAGGGGAGACCCACGTGCTGCACAGAGACAGGGTCAGTGTTCACTGGCTGACAGTCTGCCCTTTAAAATACAGAGTAGTAGGGAATGAATCAGCTTTACCAGGATTCAGACCTCAGCTTTTCACTTAACTGCATAAATCTAATTTGGTCTGTTTTGCTTAAGCTTCTGAAAAGCTCAGGAATGCTGATGGGATGCCTAAGCTGCAGCTTTGGGGTCTCTTGGACCCTCTCTTGCAATAGGGTCAGCCTAAGAAGCATCTTCAATATTTACCACCTTAATCTGTGGTAGTGTCCACCTGAAAGTTCCTAGCAGACCTAAAATCAGTGTAGTCAAAACTGAATTTTTATTCCTTTCCCTACCAAACATCCACTCACTCGAGTTCTTCAGACACAGGTAACTTGTGTGCTCTTCCCTGTCTCTCTGCTGGATGGGTTTGGCTTGACTCTGACTCATGTCTGAGCACTCCTGGCATAGCCAGATCTAAGCTATATATAATTTTGCGTGATGCAATGACTTCAGGATTGAGGAAATCTCTTGTTCAGGTAATTCTCATCTCACACCCTCATTTGCTCTTTCCCCTGACAGCCTCTTCTTCATCCATGTAATGCCTTTTCAAATAGAGGGGAAATGACTGTTCTGTAGTTCCTCCCATCATTTAAGGGAAAAAGACACTTTCCCCCCTGTTTTTTTTTTTTTTCTTGTTTTTGTTTTTTTTTTTTTTTTTGCGGGTTTTTTTGTGTGTTTTGGGTTTTGTTTGTTTGTTTGTTTTCTTTTTATTTTTAATTCCTTCATTGGAAATCTGCATAGGATTCAGCACAAAACACTTGTGCACTTTCACAGACTCCCACAGCCTTTACCAACCCTTCTGATGGACTCCTGGTTTCCTTATGTTTCCCAATCAAAGAATCTTTATGTATTGCATAAATGTCATGGTTTAATCATCAAATATTGATGGCAAAACTTCAGGACAAAAATATCCACTGCTTGCCTTAGGGGTGGATGTCTGAAGTGTTTGGTAAGACCATTTAACACTGAAATATTTACTGTGTAAAAGGAAAGCCCTGCTAGCAATGTTGTGATGGGAGAATTGGATGCTAACACATTACTTTATATAGTAAAGAATTATAAATGCAGCCACAAAAAACAAAATCAGACACTGGCCTGGAGTCTGGGCCTGATGCAGCTCTAGTTGGTTTATTATTAAATCCCATCACCGTGTCTATTAGGGCACAAAGAACTTCAGCTCAGGACTGAGCACGAGAGTGGGAGCAGAATTCACCTGCCTGCTGTCTTTCACATAAATATAGATGATGAGATCAATTATGCAAGAACCAGACTCCTTGCTGGCTCATTTCTCTCCTAGCAAGAAATCACAGAAGTTTCCAGAAGTTCAGTTCTTCCTAAACTCCTCAGAAGCCAGGACAACACATTATTTAATGGAGATTGCAGACCTCCAGCATGTCTGAAACCATGAATAAAATAAATTCACTCACCCGAGATGTGTGATTACTTCTGCACTGAAATATTGCTTGAAGCATCCTGCTGCCTTAATTGCAGACCAATCATCATAAGGATATCACACATTTATTTTGCAATGTGAATATCACTATATTTTTCCCCCCCCCTGATCTGGGAGGAAAAAAATTCCAAGGAAGTATTTCTTGCTTCTGGTTAGCTGGTGTCATAATGGTGAGAAATGGTCTGAAAGGAAGGAAAAAAAGGTGTTGGCTTCAGGTAAGATGAAGGCTGAGATTATTTGGCCATGAACTGGATAAAAGTCAGGAGTGCAGAGCCTCCTGGCAAGGCAGTGAAACAGATTGACAACTTTACCCAAACTAGAAATCCTCTCAAAGAGAAAGTGCTGGAGAATCTGTGATGAAAGAGATATAAATGAATATTCCAGGAAACCAGTAAGATTTGGGCTGTATCTTTAACTGGTGCAAACTGGAGTTTGTGGAGCACTGAACTGGGGGTTGGACCTGTTGCACTTTTCTTATCTCTCCACTCAGTGAAGTGGTGGAGAAAAAATCAGTGTTGCTCCTACCCAGGTGTGTGAACAGCCAAGTATCTGCAGAGATGAGAAGATATTCCCTGGTATGTGGAGGATATGCAGCAACACAAACCAGGACACTACAGAATACTTTGCAAATGTATTCCTAGCCTTAAATAAAACATTTTCTGCTAAAAGAAACATTTTGAGAAGATAACCCAAAGCCAGACTGGCTGCAAATCAGTGAGGTAACCACAGGGCAGCCCATTAGAAATGTTGGGGCCACGTTCACCCCTCCCTGGGTAAGCTAAGGCAGCTTTTTTTCACCCCTAGATTGGATGTGCAGCTGGCAGGCAGTTTTTGTGCTCCCACTGCATTCAGGGCAGGCAGAAACATTCCCTCCCATGCCATACAGTCTTTTATTGCTCCTGGGCTGCTAAAGGATTATCCGTAATTCAGGTGATTTGCAGAGAATTCCAGTAACAGTCTCTCCCTGAGCCCCGTGAAGAGATAACGATGAAAATGTATTTCAGACTGGAAAAATGCTGCCTATCTCTTACCCAGTCAAAAGTAGTTCCACAGCAGCAAGGTACTGTACTCTGAGATGGATTTTAATCTGCCTTACACCAGTTGAAATTAGAGAAACTTCGGGTGGAATCAGTAGAGTTGCAGTAACATAAATCAAATTCTTTTTCAGCTCTGCATGTAGGGAGAGATTTTTTTTTTCTCAAATAAAGGAGGATTGAAAGGCAAAGTTCTCTTTCCCTACATATCTCCTCCTTGAATATACTGATGAATTTCAGGTAGAATGAGTTAAGACAGGGCTATGCACAAAGGGGATCAAGTAATGTTGACAAGAAGTAGCTGGTGACAACAGCAGTTAATACCAAGAGGCTGAGAGAGGATTTAGTGGTTATGGCATTATTACACAGACTGCTGGAGATAAGGCAGAGTCAGGCAGCACGGAGGCAGGAGGAACAGTCAGCAGAAGACAAAAGGTGTGAAAGGAGCAGCTTAGTCATTAGGAGAGCTGAACCACTTGGAGGTATTTGTGCCCTTCACCCATGTGCTGTTTGTGTGGCAGCACAAGAGGCTGTGTCAGGTGTCAGGGCAGCAGAATGGGGCCCTGCAGGTGGGAAGGGCATTTATTCACCATGTTCTGTACAGCCAGGCACTTACATGGCCCCACCACCAGCACTCTGCCCAGTTTGCTTGGCACTCTCACCACAGCAGTGGATCAGCTGGTGAAGGATTTGTCTCCTGAGCCCATGGTGGTGCCTGCAGGGACCAGCCCTGTGACTCTGCCACTCACTTTCTACTCCTAATATCACACAGAAACTTTGTGCTGTAATTTACTCCTCCAGCCTGTGTCAGGAGATTGCTTTTTATAAGGTCAGTGGCATTTTCAAAGAGCAAAGCGACAGTTTTTTGCAGGATGCTGCTGCCACATCCTGAGCATGCACCCAGATGCCAACACAGGGCAGGCAACAAGGTGTTAAGAGCATTGATGTACTGACATGGAGCAGGAAAAAAAAGAATTTCTATGAGCTTTTGAACTGCTTGGAGCGTTCCTTCAGCCAAAGGACTCAAAGAATTGGAGACAACATGCACAGAACTGTGCTGAATAGGGATAAAAGAAGCAGGGATTCAATGCTTTCACCCAGCTGAGTGCATCAAGCTGCAGATTTCTGACAACACCCCGGTCCTGTCACTCAGGAACCACAGACAAAAGGTCTCTGAAGCCCTGGCCCTGCTGACCATCACACAGTCACAGAGGGCACAGCCTGCCAGCCCCAAGCATGTGTTCTGCCCAGAGGACTGATAATTATCATCTCTCTTTTCAACCACACAGAGCCAAGACCCCCCTGGAGTTCAGTATTGATCCACACTAAAGAGTAAAATTTTACTTTTTAATAAGGAAAAGCAGGTGGAGGCTGCAAAGCCGTGGCTTTTATCAACAGAATATATTTTTTATTATTTACTTATTTGCTTAAATGTGAGCATTTAGGGATAACCACGAAAGAGGTGCTCATCCATGTGTACCCAGCTGTCTTTTGACAACAAACAATTTGGAAGATTTTACCTTGCAAGAACAAATACGTCTTTTAATGGAATAAGAGTATTCTTTACCTTCATTACAAATAACTGTTTTTCAGCGAGAAGATTTCAAATGTACAACACCAAGAGTAACATTGAAAGAGGTTTAAAAGGGGGGACAATACCCCAGTTCAGCAGAGCAAGAGAGAAAAAAAACCTTCATCTTTTTGTCTCCCTGTTTTTAACATGTGCCAACTGCTCCAAAATCTGTTCTGGCAGCTGAGGACCAGCAAGCCAAATCTGGGCACGTGGATTTCCACCAACAACCTTTGATCCTCAGCCACATCCCTTGTCCTGGTCAGGGTGTAGCCATCACTGTGGACATGCAGATTTTTAGGATTGTGACCACAGTGACCCTGAGGCTATTTCCTACTGTCAACAAGCTGCAGAGCAGCCCCAGCAGAGCTGAGCATGAGGCTCCTGATGTGGTCAGTGTAATGGTTTATGTTTGCCACGAGCACCCCCTCAGCTCTGAGCAAAGCTGTGCCAGAAGAGTGGTGGGAGCTGCACTGCATTTCAATGAGAGCCTGAAAAGCACTCTGAGCTGCTCAGATGGCAAAGACATCTGCATCAACATCCCCAGCACAAGACTATAAAAGGCACACATCTCCAAGAGCCAGGGCACAGCGTTAACTTCACCAAAGGCATGCAAAAATCAAGACAATACAGTCTTGGCTACTGATCTGTTGAATCTGTTACCAAAAGGAGCCCAAAAAAAAATCAAAAAATCACCCCAAGAAGCCATTCAGCACAGATGACTTCAATGAGACTCGTCTCATCTCCTCCAGCAAGTTCATTTCCCACAGAAAATAATTGACAGAGAATGACAGTTGCAACCCTTGTGTGTGTGAGAGAGACTGTCTCTGTATCTCAAAGCAAATTTTTATGAGATTCTGGAAAGAAGCTGGTCTGGGATAATTGTTGCTGGAGACACTGAGAGGCAATGAAAGCACCAACAGGCATTTTTGACTAAACCCAAGAAATTCTTAAAATGTAAAACACAGTGTGAAAGGGGAAGAAAAAAAAAAAGAGAGAAGAAAAGAAAAAAGAAACCCCACTGAACTCCCCCAAACCCAAACTCTACAGTTGTGAAGCCAAAGGAGCCCTCTGAAGACAGACAGTAAAGTCGACTCCCTGCAACGGAGAGTTCTTGCAATCACAGAACACACAAGTGAGAATTTTTTTCTTTCCTCATGACCTGGAAAAAAATTCTTTGATATTCTGGAGAGAATTAGGAAAAAAAAATTTTGAAAGTGAGCAAACTTCACTAACAGCCTTCTCCCCTTCCCTGCCCCTTGGCAAAAGGATATTTTCTGACAGAATGCTCTCCTGTTTGAAAATGCTTTTTGTCTGCTATTCACTATTTTTCTGGAAGTTTCCTATCTTCTTTCTGAAGGCTTATCTATCTGATTTATGAATATTTCTTAATGTCCAGAGTTTTACCTTATAGACAACAACAAAATTAGCTGCCTGGGAAAGGGGCCTGGATATGTGTGGTGTTTGGGAGGGCCAACACATGGAGAAGATCTGTAGTAATATTTTAAAAGTAACAACTTAAATCAGTAATACATTTTGCTCAATTGCTTCTGGTAGGTTTTTACTTAGCTGGAAAATTCAGGAGTCAGTAACTAACAGTTCTCTTGCCCAGGACCCACATCAGTCCTCAGATATTTTCCCCTGCCTCCAGAGTCTACCAAAAAGGAGATATATCCATATCAACAAAATCCTTTGCCTTATCTTATGAAATACAGGTAGATTTAAGGCCTTTCCTCTGCAGCACTTGGCCTGATATGCAATGTGGGGAGCAGAGCAGCCCTTTTCCTATATGGATTAGGACACAGGACATTTTCTTCTCTTTTAAATTTTTCTTCCCATATAGTTATGTTTGAAGTCCCCTTTCATCCTCTGAGTATGTAGAAAACACCCTGAGAGTGGGAATGCCTCACTCCACAGCATGTGAGTGGTTCCTCAGCAGTGCCCTCCTCATGGCAGTATTTTGGATAACACACAGAAACAATTCAAACTGGCATCAGCTGCAAAAGTGGCTACAGCTCCCCATTAAAAACTAATTGCTTTCATTGCCATTAAAAAAAAAAATAATAATTTTTCATCTTTACTCTACAGTTGAGACTTTTATGCACCTGTCAGTATCGCATTGTTTTCTCAAGAATGAAATTTCCTCCAAGCATCTGTTTCAGCTGATTGAATATTCTCCTACTGTATAAGACAAGTCCATTGTCTGATGAATGCATGTTATTTAATTTTTGAACAACGTGTCAGGGATGCTTACAGCTTGTGCATGCAAATTCTTTACCTCTATCAAAGAGCCATCATCTTTGCATCTTGATGGATCACTTTCAAGGGATAAGGCAGATAATTAATTTATTATATATATATATATTTGGTTGAAAACATAAAAGGGTGATTTAACAGAGAGAACAATTAAGAAGATGTGAAAAGTTTGCAGAATTAGGAGTGCTGGCAGTGCAGATTGGGTTTCCTCACAAAGAGCCTTTGTCAGGGACACATTGATATTCTAGGTAAGTCCAGACACTTCTTGGTTCTTTTTGTTGTGGGTGGCTTTTTATTCATGGTTTACTTTAGGTTGTCTTTTTTTCTTCTTCTTCTTTTTTTTTTTTTTTTTGGTTGTCTGAGGTTTTACAGTAGCTGCTCTGAGATGTACAAATTACAGAGCTAAACACAAAATGAAGTGGAAATGGGAAATTAGTTTACTGTGCAGTACAGTCTGATGGATGGCTGCAGTTCACTTTCAGCTTGCTTTGAAAACAATGCTGCTTTAAAAGTAATCTTTGTGAGCTGACTTTCCTTTTCACACTTCCAGAAAAGAAAAAAAATACCCAAACCATTAAAAGGCTTGTTCTTAACTTGAATTGACTTGACATCATTACTTTGAGATAAAACCCAGTCTAAGACAAGGCAGTTTGGCACTTTAGCCCAGGTTGCCACTGTAAATTACAGCCTTCCTGAGGAGACAGCCACAGGCTGGTGTAAATCAGGAGCAGCCAGCCCAGGGGCTGGGACAGCACCTCTGATCCAGACAAACTCCCAGCTCAGTGACTAGCAGAGCACAGGAGGTTGCTGTGACTACAGAGAGGGGAAAAAAAATCAAACCAAACATCACAACTTTTCCAGGACTTTTCCCACAAATCAACATGTCCAGCAAAGCTGGATTTAGCAAACCTGCTTCAAGCTGGCATTTAAATGTGAATGACTGGGCAGCAGACATGACATCAAATAGCCCCACCAGGCTCAGGTTAATTTGGTTGCAGCCTGTTTGCCTGCCCACCCAGTCCTCTAGTGCCAGAAACGTTGGGTAACGTGGTCCCAAAGCCAGAGCCAAAGCAGCTCCATCCTGGCTGAGCAATCCAAGGACCAGTGTCTGCCTAGTGCTATGGAAAATGTTCTGTATTAATGCAAATCTGCTGCCTGCCCTGCCCTCACTGAGCCCCTTCACAACTGGATAAGCAATTCTGTCTCTCAAGGCTGTGTGATAAAGCTTTAGACCCATCCTGCATGTCCATGAGGTGACACAGCTTCAGAGATATTAAAGAATACTCTGGCTGCAATAAAAACAGCTAATAACAGTTCCTTGGAGCTTTCCAAAACTGGATTTATTTTATTTTTTTTTAAATCTCCACAAGTATCAGCATTCCAACATCAACCTTGTGCATTGTGGAATAATGCAAAGATTTCCTTCTGAAATTTAAGTACTCTGCGGGCAGGTTATGGATCTGTGTTTTATTAAAACAATAAAGATTTTTCTTCATATGCTGATTCATTCAGTTTCCTGTCTGGTTTCATAGAAGAGAAAGTGCCAGAAACAATTACAGGCCGGTTGCTTGGAGGACTCAAGGCAGGTTGTGGTTGTTGTGGAGAGTGCAAAGGGCTCTTCAGCCACATGGTGAATAATCCTGTATGCAATTGGAGTAGTGAAACTGACTGCTTTGGGTGGAAAGGACCTTAAAGAACATCTCATTCCAAACCCCTGACGTGGGCAGGGACACCTCCCCCTAGACCAGCTTATTTGCTGAATGTCTATTTCCTCTATTTGATGCTTAAACCAACATTTTTCAGGTGATTGCTTGAAAAACTTACCTCTGATAACAACAGTGACAAACAGCATAAAATACACCAAAAACTTCATACCTGGTCGCAGATGTTTATCCAAATCCATTTCCTTAACCACACAATCCAACCTTCACCTCAAATCCCCGCTGAGCAGGGATGAAAAGGATGCTCAGATCCTGGCTGCCAAATTATTTCTTCTAGAAATATGTGCTGCCTCTCCCTAGTGCTGCTCTGGGAGGTTACAATCCAGCTCCTGGTAAATGTAACTGGGAAAATCAGGGAATGGCAGCAGATTGCTCCCACCAGGGGTAGTTTATCACTGGATTTGGCAGGGACTGTGTACCCACAGGGGAGGTGAGGTAATGCAGGCAGAAGCATTAAATTTCCATGGGGTCACGTTTTCATAGCTGATGGCACAAAATACAATTAGAGAGGGAGAAAAATTAGATTTAGTGACTTCCCATCTATAAATACAGGCGCTCAAGCTGCATTTTAAAGCAGTGACAGCCAGATGCAGAGGACTGAGTGGCTGCTTAATTTGAGAGACCAGCTCCTCCAGTCTTAGGCCAAGATAAGGAATCAAGGGCAGTTATTTCAGTGTGGAGGAGATTGAAGATTAGAGATCTCTCTTAAAATATTCATAGAACATTTGAAGCATTCCTTGGGTATCAATGGATATCAGCAGTCCTTGGATAAGATTTCATTCTGAGCTACAGACTCCAAAGATTTTATATTCTCATTGAGGACCAGGAAGGGAGGATGGTTCTTCCTTTGTAGGTGAGCCCATTTCTGTCTGAAACGGATGTTTTTCCTGCAAAGTTATTACATCACCCACTTAATTAAACACATGATGACCCACCCAACATTTTAATGTCCAGCAACTATGTGGCAACTGACTATACTCTTCAGTTTTAAAAGGAAATAAATTTTTTAGATTTTATCTTGCTCTATGACTTTGAGGAGCTGGGGTCTCCAAGTTGTTAATTTGCAAAACTCTGCTCTAAACTCTGTTTGAATTTCTAGGAGCTACAGCAATGATTCTTTATGACAATGATGAGAAAAAAGTTTATTTTTGTCTAAAATCATGTCCAAGGAAAGAATAATTTGGTTATAATGATGCAATACCTATTTTTAGATGGCTCTATTTTCAAAAAGTTGCCCTTATCATGTTTAAATAAACACAAACATTAAAACATAAATGTACAACCCCATTAATGTTTCTTTGTTCTTTAATGGAACAGAGGAAGAATCTGCCAATCCTTTGTCAATCCTCTCACTGGCTGCCACTGAGAAGTGAGATGATATAAAGTATTTCTAACAGGGTTTAATTTATGTCTCAAACAATAGTTGTGAGGTTGTGTTATCTGAAAGGGGAGGGAAAAATAATTGCTTTAACCTCGAGTAGAAACCATTACATTGGGGATTTCTAATGAAACTGTAACCACACAAGAGTTAAATGTTTGATTCCAGTGCACTGTCAGTAGGAAGAGTGAAATGAAGAACAGTTTTACAAGGCTATTCATCTTACCTCGAGATAGATAACCAAACCAGGAGCCTGGATCCTACCTGTTTCCAGTGAAAGAGTTACTTAATGAAGTATGACCCAATTAGTTGGTATTTGACATCTGGCTGTGGGATAAATCCTACCAAAGTGAACATTTTGAAAAGCCAGGCTGAAATCACATCACAAAGAATATTCACAGAGACAGGAAGACATGTATAAATCAGACCACTTTTCCTCCTTCGCAGACATCATCACTCACAAATCATTTTTAATGTGTGTTATAAAAATAATTAATGGACCAATTATAACTTATTTTTTCCCACAGTACTTCAGACACCTAATGTGTGTAGGCATGCTCAGAAGATCCCAGAAAGTGCCTGTTTGCATCTGGAGGAGCCTGGAGATATTTGAAAATCTGCTTCTGAAGGGATTTGGAAATGCTGCCCTGTTTTTAGCCTTTTTTTTTTGTGTGAACTTTCCTGCTGTTATGTTCCTTCCTTACAATAATGAAATGCAGTGTGGTAGAACGAGGGAAAGATTCTCTACAAATGCATTTGGAAGCTGCACAGCAGCACTTACAAATTGCTTTTTGACTGGCATGATTCAACAAGAGAGACTTGTTAACTCCATAGATGTACATATCTGTTTTGTTAAAGACTGCCTTTGCCCAACAAATAACATCTTGTAGTGTTGCAAGGAAGCTGAAGCTTGGACTTCTTATGCAACAAGAGGCTGCTGGTAAACCCCATAGCATTGCTTTTGTCTTTAAATAAACTATGGTGAGAATTCAACATGAAAGCAGACATTGAGCATGTTGTCTGATAATTTGGCTTGGGTTCTAATCAACAGTGTTTACTCAAGTGAAACGTGGTGATAAATACTCTGAATCAGAAGCATGTTGTGATGCACTGAAAAATCCTCAGTGTTAAATTGGCTTTTTCCCCTCCTGACTGAAACTCTTTCTTTGTTTGAACAGACATGACAGAAAACAATTTCTTCAAGGAACCTTGTAAGTCAAACTCTGGCTGTATCAAAGCCTATTCAATGAGCCTGAAGCTTCTATAACATGACTTGTAGAAAGAGAATTATTTAAAGAAGATTCAAATTGAAAGCCCTGGGTTTGATTTTGGCTCTTTTTTTTTTACTTACGTCTCAAATAAACTCGCATCCTTACAATTTTCTTCATAATTTTCCTAATTTCATTTATGCAAGTGAGAATTGTGAAGGAAAGAAGCCTTTTATTAAGACTTGTTTAGATTTTTTTTTTATAGTTGCTGTGAATATTTAGAAGACTCACTTCACCACTGCTGCATTTTGTTGTTTGGGTCTCTGAGCAAAACCAACCTACCTTCCTTCCTCCCCCCTCAGTCCCTTTAAATCCTGTAAAACACAAATCCTGCAGGACACACTTCCCCAGGCAGGCACAGCCTCCCCACTCAACCAAGGATCCCAAGGAAAGACGAGCCCCTGCTGAAAGCACCCAGGGAGGTGCTGGGGCCACTGCTCTGCTCTGTGAGCAGCAAACCACAAACTCTGTCAACAGAACAAATCCAGAAGTGCTCCATTCCTCCTGTGACATTTACAACCAGATTTCCCAGCTTAGTTCACTGCCTCATGCCCAATGTCCCGAGGAAAATCCAAGCCTTTGAATTCATTTTCCTTGATGATTTTCACTCCAGTCCATGTGTTAGAGATCCCTGGAGGCCCTGAGCCTGCCCAAAGGATGCATCAGCATGAAGACAAAACCTTGACAAGGGGAATTTGGGTTTGTTTCCTAAATGGTTGTCAAGGTATTTGGAAAACCTTGTCTTGAATCTCAATTCTCCATCGTGCAGATAGAGAATTATCTTTTCCTCTACTTTTTGTACACCCTGTTTGCTTGAACTCCTTAAGGATGGTCTTTGGTGAAGCACAATTGGCAGAGTTTGTGGATTCTTCAATAATTCGGATAGTGCAGAATCACCTCAGTTCCCACAAATGAGTATCGTGCATATAATGTATTGATTTTTTTCCCACTTAGTGAGTTTCCCCTTTCTTTCCTCCTTTTTCCTCTGATCTTTTTGTCAGATAAAGGAGATACAGATTTATGAGGTCAGAGGCCTAACAGAGAAAGAGCAATTTAACTGTGCAACAGTAAAAAAAGAAATCTGAGCAAAAAAATATCAATCTGCAAAGGAAGAAAATTCAAAAGATAAATAAGCTGAAGAAAGACCATATTTGAAAGAAAATTCCCCTTTAAAAGAGATGAAAGATGAAAGACAAATGATCTTTAACATCAAAAAAGCACTACCCAAACAGAAATCCAACATGATTTTATTCTAAAGTAGTAAAGAGAGAAACAATTAGACTTAATATGAAAGATGGAAAGAGAGCTGGAGGGAATTCTAACTCAACAGAAGACAGTGCTAGGAAAAAGAAATGTAAAGCAAGTGGGAACTAACAGGAAAGGAAGAGCATTTGTAGGCTCAGAAGGCCACACAGCAGAATATTATTTTCAAGAGACATCTCCAGTTCCTTGAAGCTTGATGGGAATACCTGGTATGGAAGTTTCAGCTGTTTTTTGACATACCTGCTCTGTGATTTTAACTGGCAGCTGTCTTTCCCATCAATGCTTTGTCCTCACTTTCCTGCCCCGGTCATTTCCAAAATGATGAAACCTCGTGGTCCATTCCTGACCAAGGAAATCCAGAGAGCAACATCTGTGCAGGAAATGCATTTTCACAGCAGAGCTCATTTTGGTGCTGACCCCACAGGAGCAGCTGCTCTGAAATAGACTGAAATCCATTTAGAAATGCCAGCTTGAAAGAGCAGCTGAAGGAAAGCTGGGCACACTCTCCTGAAATATGGACCAGAGGTAGCTGGTACATTTTCTTTGAATTTGAAATGAGGAATCCTCAGTGACCTTCCCAACTAAACCTGTGAATGGCAGAATGCATAGAACTTAGATTTAAAATAAAAGCATAGCAGCTACCAAAAAAAAAATATATATATATAAGCACATAGAAAAATATAAGAATTTGGTGTACATATAATTCAAAGCAATTTTCAATGCAATTTTCTATCTCTGCTATCATTCACAGTAGGAGTAAATGTCCCAGCAGTGGGTAAATCATAATCCTTACATTTCTGTGGTTAAAAAAAAAAACAAAACCAAAAAAAACCCCTTCAATTTTCTTTTGTAAAATGTTTGCTAAAGACCTTGATTTATTACTATGTAGGCATGGAAAGTGAAGACCTGCCTGTAACCTGTGAAGTGCAAAAAATGAATGTTAAAGAATGCAGGATGGGTCCAAGTTAGGATAAAATATTAATATTGTGAGTAAGGCTGTGTGGATATTGCAAGCCTGCTTCCATCTAATTAGAGCACATTGTTTCCTAGCAGAGTTATAATACAAATATTTCTCCTGCATATTCCCAAACTCTCTGCTTCCCACCCCCAAAGTGCCTGGGAAAATTCAGCATATATTGCAGGTTTTTTTTTTTTTTTAGTTCCATGGTGGAGGTGAGCCCTCATGGGAATTCAAAACACAGGTCTTAGAGTTCTTTTTTTTTTCCTCTGCTGCATAAGGTGATGGAAAATAAGTATTGAAAATGGGGTGCTGTTTAGAATTTTTTACAGTTAGTGTCTTTTTAAGGATCCTATTTGTTGAAAGCAGAACTTCCGGACATGTTAAATACAGTTTTCTAGCAAATGTGTCCCAGGGCCTGGGTCTTCCAGGATGCTTTAAATGTTTGGAATTTTGGAAGATGTCTTGTCAAGCTCAAAACCATCTCAAGTTTCACTTGACTCACACAAGCACTTCTCTCATGGTTATTTATTAGCATATTATAACAATTTTGGATCTTTCAGGAAGAAATCCTTCTCTGTGACAGGGGTGAGGCCTTGGCACAATAATCTCTCAAAGCTGGACATTTACTTTCTTGCCCTGCAGCTGCATTTGGGTTACATTTGCAAGTTCTCATCAAGATTTTTCTCATTTCCTCAGTGCCACATTTACCATGCCTTGGTTTCACCTGCTGGTACTAAGTGCCAGCACCTCAGCAGTGTCATCCTACACAGGGCACTGTGGGAGCCAGGACGAGACATGCTTTGTCACTGGAAAATCATAATTACTGCCATCAAAGGTTCGTGCACATCTGTCAGTGCAGACCTTGCATCAGAATTTTTTTCAGAAGGCCATTTTCATGTCATCACCTCACCTGAGCACTTCACACAGGATTGCCTTGTCCTTCACAGGGTATGGCAGGGAATGTTTCAGGCCTTGCCAGATGGCCACAACTTCATGACCAGGAATACTTAGGTGATAGTTTCTCATTTAATTCCATCTTTCTGTTGGGTGTTTCCAACTACCCTGTCAGAGAATCGCTTTCTCCCTCTTTGATAGGAGTATTCAATTAATTTAAAACAAGAAACCAGACTCCAGCTTCACTACAAAGTCTGAGTGCACGCAATAATAAATCACAAGCATGTTTTGGTTTGCATCTTCCATCTAAGGATGCAAGGAATTTCACAAGCAATCTTGTGTTTGAAGCGACGCTCATGAAAGCGTTAACTTGAAAAAGGCAGCTTTAAAAAAGAAACTGCTGGGAATTTGCCTATGATGAATGTAGGGCAAGATCAGCCATTGAGATTTCACAGTATTTCTCCCGTGATCTATTAAATGTGGTTGTCATGTCCCATCTGACATGATCTCGTTTCTGACTCACTTTGTTGGTAATAGTCAGGGCTTCTCACGTAATTGAAGACGGACTCAGCCCCCGGCACTGACTGTACCTTCTAGGGAAGCACAGGCTTTGATTGAAGAGCCAACATGAATCACAATCTACTCTCACCAGTGCAGAATTGTGTCAGATGAATGAGCAAGAATTTCCTGGTAACAAACTCAGATTGTTAGGCTAAAATTTTCTTGGAAAGAAACAAAGCAAAGCACTCGCAGATGATCAGCTGAGGTGTGTGGCACAAAGCACTCCAAACGTAGAACTTGCCCAAAGTGTCCCAAAACTTTCTGTACTTACAGGAAAACACCCAGATATCTGGAGTTCAATGTTGGTTTCTCATGGTCAGGGACTCTGATGCCTATGGTGAAAAGTAACAGCCCAGCTCACTTGTTATCCTTGCTATCCATGGGAACAGTTTAGAGCAAAAGTGTGGCTTTGCTCATTAGCATCCCAGTCATAAGAGTCATCCTGCTCATTATTATCTTAACAAGGGCATTTGAACAGGTGTCTTCTCTAGAGGGACATGACAAATCTACATCCCTTATAGATATAAAATTCATTAGACATTTCTTTTTCTTTCAGTATTCCATTTACCTTTTGTCACAGACCAGCAGTTTTTAATTCTTGGTTTCCTACAGCTCTTTATCTTCTCGCAGACTGGAGTGGAGTACATGCCTGTCTGATCCAGCAGAAGCTGCTCTCTCTAGTGAACTGGAAGAAATATGGCTAAATCAGAATTCAGCTGAAAAACAGGACTTCCTACAGCTACTGCAACACTGAACTGATTTTTTTATATAGTTGGGAAGACCTCAGATGCTGTTTTGTTATGGTGCTGCATTGTTTTGGATAAGATGAACCAAACAACTGGTTTTTTGCTACCTCTGCTCAGACCTGTCTTACATCTTCCTGCAAGATGCCAAATTAACTGTATGTATTCTACTAAGATTTTGACTTTTCAAAGATAGGAGCTGCTCCAGGTGATAACTAATTTTTGGCAGAAATAGTTTTTTCTTGACTCTATGTGATGAAGTTCCTAATATTGGCACTTTAGCAAATGCCCAGGGTCAAATAGTCTGAGCGAGGGTTGTTGGGGAGCCCCTTTTTGCCTACTTTGGCTATTTTACCCATTTATCTGAAGCAGGGTCCAGAAGACCAAGAATCAGAGCCCAAATTCCCATAGGTACAGTCCATGGTAGGGATTGGGCAATCATTCAATCTGTAGGACTGAGTTGCTGATGATGAGCAGTTTGAAGGACGCAGCAGTGGGTGCAGGAACTAATCTCACTGCCCAGCCCTGCTTCCTTCCGGGACACTGTTCCTCCCCAAAAAGCAGATTTCTAACAGAATTTGGGAGTGAAGTTGAGTGGGGAAGAAGGGAGGGTTGGAGGGAAGGTGTTTTAAGATTTGGCTTTCCATCTCATTACCTCCACTCTGATTTGATTGGCAATAGATCAAACCACTTTCCCCAGTCAGATTTTCTGTCCCTGTCCAGCTGAGGAGGGGAGTGACACATAGGCTTTGGTGAGCACCTGACTTCCAACCAGCATCAACTTCTCACAGACAAAAAAAATTCTGAAAAAAAAAAAAATCTCAGGCTACAGATTCAATCATGAGTCTTTTCCCTTCCCCACAGTCTCCGAAGAGTCTCCTTGACTCGTCTTGTGTGTGTTCATCCACTTAATCCCAGTACTGTTTTTTAATTTCCTTTTTCAAAATTTGTGATTTTAATTAGGAATATGACGAACCACTGCCCCCAAATTATCCTCTTTCCAGTGTTATCAAGATGGAAGAATTTATGGCTCAAGCACACAGTTTATGATAGGAAAAAAAAAGCTGAAATTTCTAAGCCACGTGGGAGAAATGGGCTTTAATAAGGGCATAGACTCAAGTCTGCCAATTCCCTGCTTGAATTTCTCTCAATGTCAGCAAAGCACATTTGTGTTGAACTTTTTCAGTAGCCTCAAGTTCAGCCCAGGATTAACTTTGCACCAATCTTCAAAATTGGGAAGGACCTTAACATTTCCTGCAAGGTGAGCTCAGACACAAATACGGGAAACATTTGAATGTCATAAATTACCTCTGCTCTCCTCTGTGTGTGTGTGCACATATAATAAATAAACAAGTCCTTATGTTTTGTCCTTCTAAAGAGCCTGTGGAAACTTTTTTCAGTGCTAGGCTGACAAATTGAGTGTTTAATTTCCTAGAGAGGCAATCAAATTTTGCCTGCTTCTAAAGCCCCCTCCTCCTTTCCAGCTTCCTCTCCCTCACTTCACATTGTCTCCAAGTGAAAAACACATTTCTGTCTTCTGCATTTGATTATGTGCATGATGAATTTCGAAGCAGGAGAATATAAAATATATGAACATTGAACAAAGAATTCAGTAAGGTTTTCCATGGCCTAAAGTAAACCAATCAGTTTGTTACTGCATATCACGTCCAAGCTTTGACCTTGCATGAGCAAACAAAAGTGGGAATCTATTAATGCACAAAAACCGCAATAAAAGTTATGACCCTTATCCTGACCCTTTTAGATCTAGTGTTACCAGGCCTTCCATGCCAGGGCTCTGCAAAATTTTTATTATTAAATTATAACCCAAATACATTCCTTTGCTAGCCATTCCTAGTTCTAGAGCAGTTCCCAAAGTGGAAGGAATATATCTGATAAGGCAAATAACCTGACAATCAGTCTCAAATTCCCCTGTGCATATAAAAATATGCTTAATTTCTACTTCTGTCAAAAAGCATTTAATCGTCTGCTTAACTCTGAGTCCCATCAAAGGCAATTACTGTGAGGAGGAGACCATTTGGTATTTCTGTATGCAGCCCATCTACAGACTCAATATTGAGGTAAGTGCTTGCTTAACATTTTCAGGAGCACTCAAATATCAACAAATTCTGGATACAAATATATTTGATGGACACAGATTTGATTTTCTCTGTTACAAGCTGGTTAGACAAAACAGTCTGTGTGAACTTGTATTAAAATATATTCAATATATTTGAAGGTCTTCAGAAATAACTGCAATAATTTATAAAAATGTCAGCTTAGTCAAAGCAACCACTAAGTCAGCTGTGGGCAGCAACCTAAAAGAACTATGATGGAACAAGGGACTTTGAAGCTAAGTCTATCTACAGTCAATTAAACAATGTTGTTGTTAAACTGCTATAGCAAAATAGCCTGTTCATCTCAAGTTTAATTATGAAGAAAATATTACAACAGTTGTTTCTTACAGTGAATAAAATTACAAACCACTGATAGTCTGAAGAGAACTACAAGCAAATTAGGAGTGAACCATGAGCTGGATTCTTCTTGGCTGCATGTTGAGGTCAATGGCTTTCCAAGGAAAGTTTCTTCCATGGAATTGCAAATGCTGGATCCTGCTGTCACACCCACCACATTTACATGTTCAGAGATGGGCTGGGGAAGGGTCTGGAGTACAAGGCTGGTGAGAAGCAGCTGAGGAAGCTCTGGGGGGGCTCAGCCTGGAGGAAAAGTGGTTGAAGGGAAATATTATAAATTTCTACAGCTCCCTGACAGGAGAGCGGAGCCAAGTAGGGACTGGGCTCTGCTCCCAGGGAGCAAGGGACAGGACAGGGGGAAATGGCCTCAAGTTGTGCCAGAAAAGGTTTGGACTGGATATCAGGGAAAATTCCTTCACCCAAAGGGTTGTCCAGGGCAGTGGCAGTGTCCTCATCTCTAAAGGAATTTAAAATGTAGATGTGGCACTTGGGGAGGCAGGTTAGTGGTGGCCCTGGCAGTGCTGGGGGAATGGTTGGGCTTGATCATAAAGGTATTTTTCAATAGAAATGATTCTGTCATTCTAATTCCTTACTCCTGGTCTTAGCACTATGAAGCTGCAGTGCCAGAAGAGGATTATCCTGTGGTATGTACTGTGGAAACACATCCTGAAAAGGAAGAACTTCCCTGAAGAATTTAAATGTAAAAAGAGATGAAAAACAAATGAATACAATTATCCTGGGAAACAGAGGAAAAGAAAGAGATAGAATTGTTCAGTATTACAGGACACAGCCTCGAGAGGACTTTTGAATTTTCAGAGAACAGAAACACATCTGGGAACACATGTACCTGTCACAGTTACATTTGCCCTGACAGCATCCTTCTTTCCTGTCTGTCTAAAGGGTAGGAAAACATAACCTGTGGAGCATCCCTAGACCTCTTTCCCAGCTGCTCATGGAGCTTAAGTTTTTAGCTTAAGCCAGATGCTGGGCATGCCTAAACACACCTAAGATAGCTAAAGCTAGGAAAGATGAATCCCAAGTGATGGGAATTTGAATGAGAGTTCTGCCTCAAAGTCAAATAGAAAAGATTGGTATTTTGCTTGTTTTTATTTTAAGGTATGCTAAGAAAACTTCTCCCTGCCCTCAACCATGATCCCTTGCCTGAAGGACAACACAAGCTGTCTGAATTCATGGATGAGCACAAGAATGGCTAAAGAGAATGAAGATAGCCCAGAGGGATCACAGGGAAGGATTATAAACTTGGTTCTGACCTTGCTGAGCTTGAATTGGTACATAATCACACAGAAGATGATGTGAGTTTGCCTGGAGGGAGAGTGGAGTAGAGAGATCAATCTCTGAGCTTCCTGCTTAGAAAGGATGAACATTTTTCCTGAGATTTACCTACAGGTGATTGACAGATCAAGATCAAGAAAGACTAAGAAAAGTGGCCTTAAAAATACAAGAAATATTTACCAGATGGGAGAGGAGGAGGCAGGGTGGAAACAAGAGTCTGAACTCATTTTCTCATTCTGGGTTTGTTTGATGATAGCATGGCTGCAGCTGAACTGACTCTGGTGTAATCTTGTTGTCATTGCACAGGGGTTCAGAGGTGCTCTAATGCAGCTTCCAGCAGGCAGATATTGGGAAGTCTTAATGGAAATCCAGGTGGTTTCCAAATGTCATTATCCTTGGTCTTTGAAAGGAGAAGATACACAGATTAAGAACACATTCTTGTTTAGTGAAGTGCTTGCTTTCATTCTTGGAGGCTGCCTCTCTCCTCCTAAATTAAAAAAAAACCAACACTGCAGACCTGAACTGCCTTTTTGAGGTTTGATATGAGGTCATCTAAGTGTGTTTTGGAGCACAAAGCCTGCTGAGGCAGCTTTGGAGAACTGTACAAGGTGGAAAGAAAGTTCACACGTTCTCCATGATGTCCCAAGAGCAGCCCCATCCCCAGACTCCTAGGCAGCCAGTAGAGGATAAAAGAGCACCATGGAGCATGTGAGTGATTAACAGCTTGGGCAGCCATTCCCAAATTCCCTGCTGTGTTTGACATCAAACAATTCAAGAACCTGGAGGAGCAGGCCCTGGTCTGTTCTTATAATTTATTCCCTGAGGAACAAGAAGAGCAAAATCATCTCTCATAGGAAACTTAAAAGAAAAAATCAACAACCCAGAACCTGTGTAAATCAAATTCTTCAGTGAGAGTCACATCTTTCTTCTGATCCATCCCACCCACTTAAAGGCATTTAATTGAGAGGACTATACTAAGACTTAAATGATCTTTGGTTTTCTCCATAGTCAAAAGAAGGAAACAAAAGAAATTAATTATTTAGAAAGCTTAAATTCACCCTTCAAGAACTATTTTTTTCTATCCAATATTTGCATACTTGTTCAGTATTTAATCAAACTGTAGTACAATATACCATTTCAAAACAATGACATTTTTGCCTATTGACCAGTGATTACTGTTCAGTTATTAATCAACACCAGTTATAGAACATTGATTGCTAAATAACTCCAAAGTTGGGATAAAAATCTACCAACCCATGAGGCAAAGCTTCCTGTCTGTCAGAAGTAGAGAATAGAAGTTGGTTTTCACATTCATAACCACTGTTAACCTAAAAACAAGTAAAGGAAGGAGCATAGCCATATAGGAGGTGTTGGATAAATACTAGAAAAGGGAATAAACATCCCATGCAGAGAGAGGAAAAAAAATGTTTATTTAGCTCTAGATCATGAGACAGGAGTGAAAACCTAAGTAAAGGCAATAATAGCATAACTAATGCATTTGTAATAAAGGCTGAAACAATATTAGCAGAGGTTGTTTGCAGAGGAGTTGGATTTTACTGTTGTAGTAAACATTAGAAAGGGGAAAATGAAACCACAGCAAATACAGAGAACAAAGGAGAACACGAATGAGGAAAAGGTTTTACCAGGTAAGGTGGTCACACTGCTGCCTTCCCCTTGAGGGAGCCACTGGCACTGTAGGCAGGAGGAGATGATTTGTATTCCACTGTGCAGAGGTGAAGGCATCTTCTCCACATGGCAGCAAGAGCAGTGTCTCTGCTACTTCACAAAAGGTTGCATCCACCCAGGACGAGAGCAGCAGCATCCCCATTTCCACGGGGCCAGCAGTAAGACCTTGTGTTTTTGCAATTTACAGCCACATACCCCAGCCCCGAGCTGGACCAGCCCTGCAGGGGCTGCAGCCTGCTCCCCCTCCCTTCGTGTCCTTGTCCCTTACACCTCACTGGGAGACACAGGTGCTGGCCCCACTCCTGTCCATCCATGGGTAATGGAAGGAGCTGGGAATCTGTGCCAGGGGCAGCTCCTTGCTCCTGATGAGCTGGGCAGTGTTAATCACTGACTGATTAATTAATGCCTGGAGGTGTTTACCCAACACCACTTCCAGGGAGGTCAGGGTTAGTGACAGATCTGCCACCTTGCAGCTCCTCTAAAAGCCTCTCAATGGCATCTTTTAAGGGTTTGTTTTTGTGTTTCTTTGTGAGTTTTTTTTAATATTCCCAGTCTTATGTATAATAGTCTAGGAATGTTTGATCTATGGATTTTTATTTGTATGTACTTAGAAATAAACATCCAGAAACACAAGCATGCACCATGTATGCAGATGAGAGGCATTGGGCACTTTAAGTCACTGGAAATTTGGTTTGCTGCCATCAATCCCATTCTTATCCATGTGGTCTCATTTCCTGGGTTGCTTTATCAACACAGAACAATCACAGGGTCATAGAATAGGATATCCTGGGCTGGAAGGGACCCACAAGGACCAGCAATCCAGCTCCTGGCCCTGTACAGGACACCTCAACAATCCCACCCTGTGCCTGAGAGCATTGTCCAAGCATTTCTTGAGCTCTGTCTCTCTGGGGAGCTTAACCACCCTCTGGGGGAAGAATCTTTTCCTAATATCCATCCTAAACCTCCTTTTCATGCCATTTCCCTGAGTCCTGCCACTGTTCACAGAGATCAGAGATTGGTGCTGCCCCTCAGGAGGATGTTGAAGACCATGATGAGTCTCCACTCGGTTTCTTCTCCACATTGAACAAACCTTCAGCTTTTCCTCCAATGGCTTCTCCTCTAGACCCTTCACCAATTTAGTGGCCTTCCTTTGGGTGTCATAGTTTTATATCCTCAATCCTGATATACCCTTATGACATGGCTCAGGAAAATAAACTGGCCAAAATCTGACTGGTTTCTAACTGCATCAGCATCCTGAGCTATCTCCCTACATGATGCTGCATGAAATATCAATGTTTCTAACAAATCTGCAGGTGCCAGTGTGAAGATGAAGGCAGGAACACGAAGCTGGGGGTGAAGGAGACAGAGTGACTGCAGTAGCTCTGGTTTGGCTGAGCTAAAGCACTGTGGGACTGCACCTTGGAGAGCAGGGAGGGTTGTACAGTGATTTACAGGCATCCTCACACACATGGCCAAGATGTGGCAGAAAACTTTGGACAGACAGAAAAAGTACTGTTAATAAAAGCTTCAGGGAACGATGGTATCTTGTCTGTCTGTAAAGTTTCTAGCACACAATGGCAGAAAAAAAAAAAAAGAAATCAAAGATTAGCAGGCTTCTGGGACAGCGTAGGTTGGCAAGGGAAAGGTTCCCAATCTGAAAAAGTGTGTGAAGGCAGCAGAGACAGCAGCAGGTGATTCACAGCCTCATGGCTCTCATCCTATTAAATGGAAATGAAACATCCACAGCCCAGGCTGCAGCTCAGGGGAGGATTGTGGCTGTGGCCATGAAATAGCAACGGGTGAGGGATTTTCCAATTATTCAAACAACAGTGAGTGAGAAGGGCTGCCCTCCAGCTCAGAGATGCCACGACAGCTGTGGCCACAGTCACACTTCCAGAGAAGTATTTACAAAGCTTTATAAATTCAGTGCACGTTTAACCCATAACTTTAGGGCTACGGGATATAGGGACTCATCTAGATCCATGAAAACCTCTCCCCTCCTCAGGAAAAAAGTTGTATCATACTGGAAACCCACACTGGGGGTCTTCTGATTGAGGTCCAGTCTTCCAGCACCAGTGAAAAGTTCATCAAAATCAAGGGAAGTGCTTCTAGACTTCCATCATCTTTGGATCAGGCTCTTAATGAAACCATCTGTTCCAATGCATCTTCACAACAGCTCCAGAGGAAGTTTGAGACCTTTGCTCTTCTTTGCCTTTTGTTTTTCATCTTTCACCATCTGCCCTCCCTTCTTCAAGTGAGCAATAAGAAGTTTTTAGGTGCCACAGAAAGAGATGACAGGTGAGGTGCAGCCCTAAAGGTGTGGAAAGTGTGGGCATGGATCACTCACCATTCCTAGCAGGATGAGAAAACCTGTGATGGCATTGGAGCAATGAGTGTGTCCTAAAGCTATTCCTGAGGTGGTAATTTCTTAGCAGGAGCAAAGGTAAATGCAGATATTGCAAACCCACTTTTAGTTTTCCTCATCCTGCCAGGTACTGAGCAGTGCTGAGTCAGCTTTCTGTGAATTTTGTTCTCTCTTTAGGAAGTTGCTGCCAAAGCACGAGTACCTTCAGTAAGCAAAAACAAGCATCTTGTACAGAAATAAGAGAGCTACACAAAATCTAACCAAATGGGATTTAAAAAACATATGGAAAGAAAATACCTCCCACAAAGCTTGACCATCCTCGGCTCAAAATTCATATAATCGGGAGAAATATTGAGATTCCCTTTCCACAGCTGGTTCTACTCATCTGTCTTAGGTGTGGCAAAAGGAATTGCTGAGGATTTGTTGCTGCTCTTTGTTCTGCCACCTTTACTAATTGGATGATGCATTAGATTTTTTTTCCAAAAGAAAACAGTTCTATTTAAGCTCAAGGCTTGACTTGAAGCCAGAAGAAGTCATTCAATGGGTGAAAAGATTTTCAGCCTTTTAATCCATGTAGGACTGCCCTGCCAGTCCATCAGACAGCATGTAATCTGCACAGGGGTGCACAGACACTGAAATAGAGGCACTGAAATAGCATTTCTGTAGCTTTTTGTATAACCCATACCTGCAGTCAGTGAGAAAACATCCCACCATCCCAAACATATTTGAAATCAATATCTCAGGATGGGTTCAATGGCACTTCCACAGGTGCCAAAATCCTTTTCCATCGACTCCTGAGAACCCAGACAGTGACCTTAGGTCAGGTTGAGCTTTCAGATGCATCTACATAAATGAGTAGCCTCTGCTGTAAACTCTCAAGGCTTTCTGCTGCTTTCAATAGTCGAAGGAGAGCTTTCCCTTCCTCTGATACCCTCAGCAGGACAGCCTGTGAATCAATCCACATACTGCTTCAGAGACAAAAATGATAATTTTTATCTGCATTCCTGGAGCAGGAGGGGCTGTAAATGTTGTCCTCTTTGCTTTTTCCCCCTGAAGCTGCAATAAGTAAGGCAGTGAGACCTTAGCAGAGAGGAAATGAAGTTCAAGAACACTCAGTAGAATGTCCTGTCATGTCATGTGGGAGTGATGCAAAGTTAAACTCTCCCCTGCGGTGGAGATAAAAATTTGTCAGGTTCTGGTATGGATGAACATCCCTGTTACCAGGGACATCATTTTCAAATATTGTGGTGCTCCAGGTCATTCTTAAATCACACTGGCTGTTGGAATGATTAAGGTGCATAATGTGAACTCAGAAACTCATGGTTATTCTCTCAGACAGCAAAAATATTACCTTATTTTTTTCTCCATTACTGGTCAAAAAATAAGTTAGGATTGTGATAAGAAAATGTGATTTGTGGGTTGGATTTCACTTCTGGCTCTTATACACTTATCTGGAGTAGTGCCTAAAGTGTCAGTAGAGCTGTAGGATTTCCACAGTTCCCCTTAATGTGGCTAAAACTCAGACAAAGCATTGCAAGCACATCACAGGAAAAAAATCTGATTAGGGTCCCAATGCTGTGAGAACAGGAGTCTTATCCAGGGCCTCAGATGGGTTTGAGAAAGCCCTTGAGCACCTAATTTCAGAAGCAATCAGATCCTTTCCAGGCTGCTGAGTGAAGAAGAAAATATTCTTGCAGTCTGGTTGGTTGGAAAAGTGGATGAAAGATTTTTAAGGTGCTTTTAGTGCTCAAACCTGGTTCAGATCTGCACAAGTCACCTCTGAGTCCCTCTGTCCCATCCATACATTTGTTTTCTGGTTACTGTGATCTTCTCTTAGGTCTGCCAACCTGCTCTCCACTGCTGTGCGTTGAAATAACCCTTCTTTAAGGTTGATAATAAAATAAATGTGAGTGTAACAATGCAAAGAATGTTGTATTAACCCCCCAAATTCTCCTTGTCGACTTTCTGCAGTTAACTTGAAAAGCATAACAAAGTTAATATGCTGTCAACACTCAGCTCTGAAAATCCAGCTGGGATTTAAAGATAACAGATCAAAACCTGTCATTGGAATGGGGGCACAGAGCTGCTGGTGAACAAGCTGTCCTAATATTTACAGGTTGTTTTAAACAATAATAATGTTCTGATTCCCCTGCTGATACAATCCCTCCTCACCGAGGGTGCATTGCAAATATCCTGGATATTGGCCCAGTGTCTCCATCTGATATAAAGCTACTGCTGGTGGCTGGCTGGAATATTGGATGATGTATGGCCCTCAACTGCTGGATGTGGCAGGAAGATGCATGAAGCCATGTGAGATAAGAAGGTCACAGGCAGAGCTCCCTGGATAAATGCTTCCTTGAGGATCTTTTCTGGCTGATATAAGTCAGTTGTCCCAAGGGAAAAAGAACATTTATGACAGTCACAGACACAAGTGCCTTCAGAACAAAGCATCACACAGAAAGGCTTTGATATATAAGTGTTTACATTCCATGATTGGGGTTTGGGATTTTAATTTACTGCTCTGGTCAGGCTAAAAAAGAGATGCTGGAGGTTTAAATGCTTGCAAAGTGTTCCTTTACCTTCCCTTAAATAAAATATCTAAACATATTTATTGTGGCTTTTATCTACTCATTTGAGCTCAGCCAGTGATGTTTTAACTACCGCCAATAACAAATACACAGGTGCTGGTCTGGGTGAGTCCCTAAGTGCATTGGAACCTTGGAAAAGTAGAAGTGCTTTTAATCTCTCTGTAATTCATGGCTAAGATTAAACCACAAAGGCACAATTGGTAATTTTTTTCTGTGTGTTGAAGCAAAAAATGGCACAGTAGGACAAGGGGCTGGACATGTCCCAGCCATGTGCACTCCCAGCCCAGACCCCTCCATGCCCTGGGCTGGTCCCAGAGTGGGCAGCAGGGGAAGGGGATTCTGCCCCTGTGCCCTGCTCAGGTGAGACCTCACCTGCAGAGCTGCTCCAGCCCTGGGACCCAGCACAGGAGGGACCTGGAGCTGCTGGAGAGAGTCAGAGGAGGCACCAGGATGATCAGAGGGATGGAGCAGCTCTGCTGGGAGAGCTGGGATTGTTCAGCCTGGAGAAGAGAAGGCTCTGGGGTGACCTCAGTGTAGCCTTCCAGTGCCTGGAAGGAACTTAGAGGAAATCTGGAGAGACACTATTGACAAGGGCCTGGAGTAACAGGACACAGGGAATGGCCCCACACTGACAGAGAGTGGGTTTAGATGAGATATTAAAAAATAATTCTTCACTTGTGAGGGTGGGAAGCACCTGGCACAGGGTGCCAGAGAAATTGTGGCTGCCCCTGGATCCCTGGAGGTGTTTAATGCCGGGTTGGATGGGGCTTGGAGCAGCCTGGGCTAGTAGAAGGTGTCCCTGCCCATGGCAGGAGTCAGAACTGAATGAGCTTTAAGATCTCTTCCACCTCAAACCATCCCACAATTCCAAATGTTCTGCATTGTAAATATCTTGAAAGTCATGGCAGTAGAGAGGGCTTTTGAACTGATTATTCTTTATAAAGAAGTGTCTCAGAAGTGCACTCTTTGCAAGAAGGACTGTACTCAAGAGCATTAACAAGGCCTAAGCAGATGTGAATGTCACTGTAATTTCCTTTTTCTGGGGTTTAGCATAATCCAGATGTCAACAGCTGATGAAATGGACGACCCAAAAGCTCAAAAGTGTTAAGAAATCAAGACATCTTGACAAATAGATACCTGCTTGTCCAATATAACCATGACTCAGTGAAAAAAATTTAATTCATTGCTTAAGTAAGATTGAACATCCTTAGAGGACATTTTGGGAATGCACTTCAACAATCCATGAAATACATTCAGGAGCACAGCTGCAGGGAAGGAATAAAGTGTAGGCAATTATACAGAGGCTTGAAAAAGATACAAACTGGGCAAATTGTATGAATGTAATTGAATAAAAGCCTCCATTTTCATCAAATTATTCACTATGCACTAGCAAGGTACTTAAAAAATAAAAAGGGATTTTTTTTAAATGAATGTTGGAGTTTGCATTTAGGCAAGAGAAATGAGGTACCTTAGTCTGTCTATCTAAACACTGCATGAATTTTCATTGTAATTAGCATATGGAGATCCCAGAAACAGCACTAGAATTTAAGGGTCTTCAGCAACATTGAATAAAGGGATCATTTTATCTGGTGCTAAATTCAGGAGTGGTGCCAAGCTTGGTGCATCTCTTTTGTAAAGTTTGGCCTCAGGTCATAATTGCTAATGCAAAATGCAATCCAAGATTAAAAACACTCTAAACAGGGCTTTAATGACAATGATAAGTAACTACTTGATCTAAACTCTCAGAGGCTCATCATTCTGAAAATGCACTGACTTGGACACTTAACTATAAAAGAAGGTGCAATTAGGTCTGCCTGTTTTAAAATCCTTATCTTGATGAATGTAGGAGTTAATAAATTACTACAAATGAGAAAAGAGGGCAACAGTTCTCAAGAGTTAAGCAACAGTTTTGTCTCTACTTTTTTGAGTCTAAAAGATGGTGATAAAGTGGGGGCTGGAGTGAAATGAAAAGAGAAAGTCACAAGGGTTTTTAAATAGAAACTCTGAAAGCACAGGTAGCTCTGGTTGGTTACCATATGAAACACAGGCTGAAGTGTAGGGCCAAGCTTGCTTTGAAAGACAAAAACCATGCTAAAATGATGTCAAACTTTACCCTTAGAGAGTGCTTTCTGACATCCAGGGTCTGTGCTACCCCACTCTGCCCTTCCCAGAGCTGCCCTTGGTGCCAGATCCCTTTGACTGTGTCATCATAAGGATTTTCCCCCACTGCAGCCAACAGAGCTGAGTCTTGCAGCAGAAACGGAATAAAAAGAAATCCAGATAAAAAGACAGGTAAGAACAGATGAAACAAAACAAGCAGAGGACTGAGGTGAGGGGTGACCTTTTCCACATTCCCAGGACTGCAGCACTGCAGGGTAGCAGCCAGATCCTCAGCTGCTGTTGAGTTCATAGAGACCCAGATTCAGCCTCCCAGACTTCACAAGGATTCCCAAATGTAGGATCCCTCTATAATTGTTGGAGACCATCCCACAACCTGAATGACAGGAGATATTTGTAAAAGAAGAGGCACTTCTCCTCCTTTGCTGGTTTTCAGAGCAGTTTATCCATGTTTGTAGAGTTCAGTGTCGATTTTTGAGGCATGGATCTTGGATTTCTGAATATGGGTCATTTTCAATCCTGAGATAACCTGAAAGGGGCTCAAAAGGGGTATGTATTAAAAATGTCAGATATATTGTGCTGCACTGCATTATTTGGTGATTGAGTGGTTACTGCTATGAGAGAAATATAATTCTGATGCTAACATGTGAATTATATGGATCCAGCCTGCTGGAACAGATCACAGATGTGTAAGAGAGATTTTTTGACTGTAAAAGGAATGGTTTAAAGGGAAAGGGACACAGACCCATGTCCTTTCAAGGGATCAGAGTGACATTTCAGCTTTCATTTTAACCAAAATGTTCTGTATTCACATGTTGTAAATATTACTGTTCAGTAGAATAAATGCTTAAAACAACACATATAATGCAGTCTTTTATGAATGACATTTCATTCCTGATTCCCACAAAAACCCAAACAACAGCAGTCCAGGAAATAAATAAAACCCAAACCACTGATAAAATAAATCCATGCATGGGAATTTAAAATTCTCTCCTCATCAGAGAGTGCAAGGAAAGCCAAGGTTTTTGAAAGCCACTAATTATATTCAGAGCATAGCATGTCCTGAAATTCAGCCTTCTCAAGGTGTCTGTAGCTGAGCACCTGAAGCACCTGCAAGAATTAATTGCTTTTCCAAAACCTGGACCCAGATTCCAGGAATTGCCCTGGGTCAGGAGAGCAATATTTGGTCCATTGATGAGATTTCTTTCTCATGCCACACTCTTCTGAGGGGCATGAAAAAGAGGAAATGCACAATTTTCAGACTGATAGTGAAACTTCTGCTGAGCTTGGAAAGCTTCCAGCAGTATTTCAGATGCTACTGCAGTACAGACAAACCCAGCAGTAACAAACCTTGTTTACCATTAGATATATTTTCTAAAATAAATGTGGAGGTAAAATTGCCAGCAAATAGGACCATCTGAGGCTTTTTACTTTCCTCCTGATTTATAGCTATAACACCCCTGCAAATTTTAAGCTAGTATCAAATCCCTGCAGAATCTTTATCCTTCTTAAACCAAATAATTGTCTTCTGCAGGAATACCAATTTTCCTGTGCCTCTAGGCTTGCAGTCATTGATAGAAATTTCTTTTGGATGCTAATTTATTTGGTTATATTACAGAGAGAAAAATCTGTTTGCAGCCAGTTTCTGGTAGGAGGAAGTAACATAAAACTACACCATCAGTGTGTATTCCAGAAACATGATGAAAACTAGGAATAGGAGAAGGAAATTATGGATAAATGGTCCTCCTGAATATATGGGTTTTCCCCCAAGTATTAGGATTATTCACTCTAAGTGGCCATGCAGAGGGGCTACAGAGGACCATCAAGATTAAAGGATTGGCATGGGTCACTCAGGGGATCAGATTTATTCTTGAGCTGTTTCAGCTTTCAAAAAATTTGTCAGCTTTCAAAGTGGTTATTTGGACTCTCAATGGCTGTTGTGAGGAAAGGAACACCTCTGGGGGATTTGCTTCTCTTCCTAAGCCAGGGGTCTGTGATAGGTAGATAATTTTTCTTCAGAAAAATAGATCCAGCTCGTACAGCTCTCATTTTCAGCCAGTTTTTCCTTCAGCTTTAGTAATTTAAATATTCCTTTCCATGAAGAAGCTACTGGTGGGCCCAAAGCTCAGCTGATGTGACATCTGACAGGAATCAGGACGACTCCAGCCTCCAGGTTTCCAGACTTTTCCCTCTGGCTTGTCAGGTACCTCTGCAGTTTTCAAGGCTGATAAGGCAGCATCCTCCTCTTTCTTTTTCTTCTACAATCTCTTGGAGAAATAATTTGACTGGTAGAGCAATGAGTTTTACAGCTTTGGTTGGCTTCTTTATTTTTCTGTGTATGGAGGTAAATGTATTTGTTCATTGCATTAGTAAAGATGATCAGTGCAAATCTGGGGTGCTAATTGGCACATCTCTAATTACCTTCTTGTGTCTTGGACTGATCCCCCAGAGTGGGCAGCAGGGGAGGGGGATTCTGCCCCTGTGCCCTGCTCAGGTGAGACCTCACCTGCAGAGCTGCTCCAGCCCTGGGACCAACAGCAGGAGAATGTGGGGCTGCTGGAGAGAGTCCAGAGGAGTCCAGGAGATGCTCCAAGGGCTGGAGCCAGGCTGGGAGAGCTGGGGATGTCCACCTGGAGAAGATTCCAGGGAGAGCTCAGAGCCCCTTCCAGGGCCTAAAGGGGTTCCAGGAGAGCTGGAGAGGGACTGGGGACAAGGGATGGAGGGACAGGACACAGGGAATGGCTTCCACTGCCAGAGGGCAGGGATGGATGGGATATTGGGAAGGAATTGTTCCCTGTGAGGGTGGGCAGGCCCTGGCACAGGGTGCCCAGAGAAGCTGTGGCTGTCCCTGGATTCCTGGAAGTGTCCAAGGCCAGGCTGGATGGGGCTTGGAACATCCTGGGACAGTGGAAGGTGTCCCTGCTATGGGACAAATCCTTAAACCAAATCCTTAAAACTAACTAGATGTCTGACTCATAATGCTCCATTTAGGGATTGTCTTTTTGATCTCTTTGAAAAATAAGTTTATATTTTAAAACATGCGATTTACTCTTTTATAAAAAAAAAACCAAAAAAAAACCAAAAACAAAGCCACCAAAACCAAACCTCATCTGGTGTTTATGTGCCTTGTTCTGAATAAACAAAGGAGATTCAGAATGGAAATCTTCAGCCTACAGAACTTTTTGCATTGCTTTTTTTTGTTGCTTTTACCCGCCTCTGGACTTAATTGCCAAGATTAATTGTTCATCTGCAGAAGTTCTGGAAACAAGTCATTGTTCCTGCAGCTCTGCAGGCTGTGGGAAATAATATTTCTGAAGCTGCATGGGTCTCAACAGAGCAGGATTTCAAAATCTTTATTAACCATAGGTAGCTGCTGCTCCAGTAACCCTGTTGAGTTCTCCTCCCTTCTAAGCAACAAGATAATTAACTTGACCGATGTCTCTATAAATTTAAGTCAAATTTTCAGCAGTTAATTACAGAAAAATGATAACAACATTACACTTAAGGCTGTGCAGTTTTCCTTTTAGGAGAAGTGATAATATTTTCTGCAAACCTGTGTGCTCTGAATTACAGCATTAATTTGAAACAATTATTGTAATCCTGGCAATGATTAAAGTTTCTAGGGCAATTTGAAGGTAAAAGAGAAACCTCAGTGCTGTTAAGGTGGAAAAAAATTATTAAATGAATAGTTGAGGTGACAGTCAGAGACTTAAGGCAGACAGATTGTGGACCTTATTCTGTGCTGATTCCCTTCCTGAGCAGTCAGGGGAAATTTTCCCATAGTACCTTCATTTATAGCAACACCTTTTCAGATGCATTATAATCTAACACTTATTCAAATTCTCCAGCACTTTAAAATTAAAAATCATGTGATTCCACAGTTTCTCCCTTTTGTGAGTAAGTCACAAAGCAGGATTTTATCTCTGGGATTTTCCTGTCGATGCACACCACACAATGGGGCATTTGCTGCTATTCTGATTTTGCAGCAAGTCTGATTGAAAACTCCTACTTCATTTCTGAACTGAAAGCAGGAATTAAGGTTGTATCTATATTTTTTTTCTTTCAACCAGGTCTCAGCTGAGAATTCAGGTATGTATTCTCACACCTTTAAAAATTAAACCAATAATTTGGACAGGTGGCATATTATATAAAACACTTATTGCATAGTTGGCTTGCTTTAAATAGTAACAAAAATTAAACAAGCTTGTTTAAATATTAATAAAAAATATTTCTTCTTGGTAAGCGTCTGTGAATTGATCTATGCAGTGATGTGCTGCTGTGCTTACAGACCACCATATCCTGAAAGATTTTCCTGACTTTTTATTGAAATAATCTTGGGGTTGTAACTGCTTGGGCTGCTACAGCTGAAGTTCATCTTTTAATGCTTGAGTTGGAGTTGCCTTTGGTCCTTCAGAGATCAAAATTGCTGGTCACCGAAAATTTGACTTTTCAAGAAAAATGCAGCTACTCCTGTGTGGCTGTTGCAGTAGAAGCCTCATTTCTTGGGGGTATCAAGAATGGAAACCACTTTCTCACTGCTTCAGAACAGCTCTGTAATGTGGGTTTATGCTTTATGCAGCACAGATGCAGGGAGCAGAGTTAGATCAGCGCAGCAGCCTAATGCAGAGGAAAAGCTCTTTACCTCTGCAAGTCATTGTTCCTCAGAGAAAGGGATGCTGTAAAACACGTAAAAACTCTGCTAGAGTCAGTGCTGGTTAGAGTGTAACTCTTCTTGAAGCTTTCTAGAAAAGAGCTACCACAAGCACAGCTGATAAAATGTCTGTTTTCTTTCTCCCACATCAACAGGCTTCTCTCTGGTGGCCAGTGAGAGGAGCCCAGGGAAGAGCTGGAGCTGGGTCAGGGGAGGTTTATGTTGGATATCAGGGAAAGGTTCCTCATCCAGAGGGTGCTGGGCACTGCCCAGGCTCCCCAGGGAATGGGCACAGCCCCGAGGCTGCCCGAGCTCCAGGAGGGTTGGGACAGCGCTGCCAGGGATGCTCAGGGTGGGATTGTTGGGATTGTCCTGTGTAGGGCCAGGAGCTGGATCAATGATCCTGGTGGTTCCCTTCCAGTTCTGGAGTTTCTGATTTTCTGTAACCTTAATGGTGCTGCCCTATGGAGTGTATTGGATGACAGCAGCTCCTGACAATCCCGAATTCAGTGCCTCTATTTCAGATGAAAGACTACCTCCAGTTCATGCCCTGTTTCCCATGCAGGCATTGGGCAATATTGTCAGACAGCACCAAAATGCCCCTTTCTAGAAAGAACACCTTATGGAGATTTTGTAGCTGGATTTCTACCCTTGCATAAGGACTCACTCCTGTCTCCTTCCAACTTCCTCCCTACCTGTTCTGCAAGGCTTGCCATGATTTTGACTTCGGTGTGCCAGTAAAATGGCTTTGTTACTATCTGATTGCTTTCTGTAAAGTATTTGATAATCACAGTTCTTTCCTCCGTCTCAGTGAAGTGCAAGTGCTTCTGACAATGTTACTGCAGGGCTTGTGAAAACAGAATGTGGGAAGAAAAGCTGGTGTTTCACAGGGGAAGGGAAAACAGGAATGAATTCACAGCAGATACTGAACTCATAAAGGAGGGCTCATAAGAAGCACTGGAACTGTAGGGTGACTGGTGCTAGTGTAGAGCTCTCAAAAATACATAAAACTGTATAAATAAGGCTTAAAACTAGGACAATCAGAATTCCCAAATACTTACCTAGAAAGAAATAAAAAATATTTTAAATATCTACCTGTGGGCTTTTTGATCTGTAGTTCAGCAAAGATTCTCTCTTCATTTATTGTATTGAGGCATAAATATAAATCTAATACAGGTAGTGCCAGGTACTGACTCTGGCTGAGGATCGGCCCCAAAGCTCTATTGCTTGAGAATACAAATTAATATAATAGAGATGGGCTTTATTTCTTTGTGTGATTTTTTTTCCCCTAGAGTTTAATGAATAAACATTCTCCCAATAACTGGACTCACTCCTTTAGTCATGTTTGCATTCATTATTAGCTCCCTAAGAAGACACAGCTGCATGATCTTATGTCTACAAACCCAGCTCTGTTCCTGCTTCTCCCTCCATCCTCCCCTGACTTTTGCAACTCAGTCAATCCCAAAAGAGACTTGAAGGGGAGGAGGTAGAGGAGATTCAGGGAGAATTCAATATCCACAGGGTGGTGAAGGGAATTAGCACTCCCTGAATTGAATAGACAGGAAGAACTGAAGTTAGACAATTTACCTGGTGGCAGCTGGCCAGCCTCACAGAGTGACCCACTGGCTGGCAGGCATCTCTCTGAACCAGGGATAACACACCTTGTTTCTCCCTCAGCAAGAGGGTCAAGTGAGAGTCTCAGAGGGAGAGCTGGAATTGATGCTGTGAACAAACCTGTAACAAATCTGGGTTTTTATCTCCTCTGCTCACAGAACGACTTCCTTCATCCTCGCTTCATTACAGTCCCAGGAGCCACATCCATTTCATTCAACAGAAGTTACTGAATTTACTCCGGAGAAACCAGGTGAAATTTGGAAAACTTAGATCACTCCAGAAAACCCTCTGGCTTTAAATTCTGTGAAGCTGTGAAAAATACACAGATCACAAAGGATGAATAGAGTGAACTCCTAAGTGACCTGTGGCAGTGGATGGTAGAAATGGACAGTTTGGCTGGCCATGGTCATCCAGATGTGAATCAAGGCCACACAACTTTTAGAGCCGGTGATAAATACACTACTGAGATTACATTTTAATATTCCTGATCAGTGTAAGACACCTGACACTGTCCAGAGAAGCTGTGGCAAAGTTGGGCTGGATGGGGCTGAGAGCAACCTGGTCTAGTGGAAAGTGTCCCTGCTGGAACTAAATCAGGTTTAAGGTCTCTCCCAACCCTAATAACTTTATGATTCTATCATCAAATTTCAGAAAAAGTGGCTGTGAAGTACAGTGAATTCACTGGATAATGTCAGTCACCATGAAATTATTTGCTCAACTCTAATATTTCCTTTCCTTTTATGAGTGGGATTAACAACGGGATTTCAAATGGAATAAATGAAACTGTTACAAGAGGGAGCACCTGGGAGAAGAAAATAAGACAGGTTGGGCAACACACTCTTGTGCTTTAGCTTCTCACCTCTGGAGACTTGACTCCCAATGTCTTTTAGAGCTCAGTGGGGAAGAAGAGACAGAAAAAAAAAAAGGGAAAATTAGAGTTTGCTGGTCAAGTTTTTGTATAATATTCATCCCTTGAGTAGTATTTGCTCTTAAAGAACAATCCCATCAGGGACCTCTGAGCCTGATTCCACTGTGTCTTCCCAATTGCATTCCCCATTAATGTGTCTGATGGTCACTGATGGGGGAGAGAGGAGGATCAGGCTCACTGTGCACAGTCCCTTGTGAGGTGCCAAGGCAGGACAGAGCGTATCAAAGAGGATTGTGTCTGACACAGCTCTTTTTTAAAGGGATGTTTAGTTTCCCAGAGAAGTGGGAATCTTGCCTAACCCATAATGACCCAAATCGTTTTGCAATTCGTCCTTCTAAGCGAGTTTGGCCATGTAGTTTCTCACTGACAAAATCCCTTGATTTTCTAGGGGTGTAGAAAAAGATTAGTGCATAAAAGACCATCTGTCTCCATGCTGCTGACAGGCTAAAAGATGGTCTTTTTTCCTCTCTGTGGAGCAGGCTGTAACCCTCCCAGTCTGGAGGCAGCAAGCATTCCTTATCTCTGTGAAACACCAGCCTGCAACAAGCATTTCCTTGCCCTCGATTTTCTGTCCTGGGATAATCCCCTGGCTGCTCCATGGGCTGACCTGTGTGTGAGCTCCTGGAGCTCCCCACACCCCAGGGACACAGGCTCATCCAGCAGGTATTGGTGGTTTGGCTCCAGGATTGGATATAATCCTGTCTTTCTGCCAGGCAGACAAGCCTTCCATCAGGAAAGCTTTCCATCCTGATTACTGATAAAGTCTTTTGGGAAAGCAGGGAGAGTTTTCCACCTGTCAGAGGTAGCAGACATTATTTCCTGTGTTGTGGCCAGTGCTGTGCAGTGAGAAGCAAAGAACTGTCTGAATCTCATTATTGCTCACACCAGTGTAGCATTTGGGGCCTGGGGCTTTTCCATACTTTGTGCTTTGCAAACTCAAAATAATAACCACTTCTCTTCCTGGGGGATTTTAGCATGAATAGGCAAGAGAGGCAAAGAAAATAAAGACTTTTATTCCTGTTTCAGGGATGGAAAACAGGCATGGAGAGACTGAACAATCTGCCCAGAATACCATGGAGTGTAAGGTTGGAGGTGGGAAGACATTAAAATCTTTTCCCAATTTCTTCACTATTTCTCTGCAACTTTCCACTTGGGTTTGTTCACATTCTGTCACCCCAGGTATGTGCAGACACACAGAATATAACCATATTTTGCAGTTTTTAGCATTTACAGTAGGTATGTACAGGAAGCATAATCCACTGTCATGGATCACTCTGTCCTTGCTTTGAGATGTCTCATAAAAATATAGTTACTTCCCCCTTACACATCACACATGCAGTGGGCTAGTTTAATATCAAGTTAATATTTAATAGTTTTCAAAATGTTATGCTATCCTCAGGGAAAGATGCTTCCTGAATGTAAAATGTAATCTCATATTTGGTGGATTTGAGTTTTGCACATGTCATTGGATCAGCTGCTGCTATTACCAGATAGGCTTATCTAGATCCTGACAGAGCTAAAAAATTGCATGTGTGTATCTTTTGGGTTGTGGTCTGTGTATCCTACCAGCCACATTCAGTTGCTTCATTCTGGGGGTCTTTTATTTTTCTCAGAAAGGAGGCTCAGTTTCTTGCCTTCTCTCCTCCCTGCATGGTTTTTGGTTATCAGAATTCTCATTTCCCCATCCATAAAGCATGGATAATAAAATAGGGCTGTCCGTAGTGTGAAATTGAAACTCCTGGCACCAAAACACAACAGCTCCCTCAGCTGCTCCTGGTGCTCCAGACCCCTCTCCATCTCTGTTCCTTTCTCTGGAAATGCTCCATTTATTTCTTCTCCTGAGGGGCCCAGAACTGGACAAAGCACTCCAAGTGTGACCTCAGCAGTGCCCAGCACAGGGGATGGGCACTGCCCTGGTCCTGGCGCTACACCACTGCTGACACAGGCCAGGTGCCACTGCCCACCTGGGCACAGCTGGCACATGTTGAGCCACTCTCAGCCAGCACCCCCAAGTCTTTTTCTTCCTGGCCACTTTACAGCCACTCTACCCCAAGGGTTGAGTTTATCTCTGCACTGATGTAAATTAGGGTTGGCCCATTGCATCCTGTGCTCACTCAGGCTGGGTATTTCACAACTTTTTAAATGCTTATTTCTCCCATATGTCTAAAATATGGGAGAAGCTTTCTGCTGTGCAGAGGATATGGATTTTTAAAAAAGGCTTTGTTTCATCCTGAGAAAGCCATGCTGCTTTACAGAGCAGCTAGTCCAGACTCCTGCAGCCAGGAAGCTGAGATGGTGAGTTTTAAATGCCAGCTGAAAAAAGTGAAATGAGTACATTTCATTTACCATACTTGGACTGTTTGCCTGCTTCATAAGCTCTTTGCTAGGAAGGGTTCAAACCCACTCCAGACACTTTTGCTGCCCATTGTACATCTGCAAGTTTTTTACACTGCCATATTCTCCAGAGGTTGTGCTTCCACCACTCTTATTTCAAATGGTAAATTCTGTGATTGTTGTGGAGCTGGCAGAAGCAGAGTAAGGTATGTCCAGACTTGTGTCTCTGCATCCATCCAAGATGGGCAGCTGGAGCTCTGACACAGTGCTGCTTTCCTTGCCAGCAGATTAGAAAAGGATTAGGAAAGAGAAGGATACCAAGGGGAAGCATCATTTCGTGTCTGTCCTGCAGCAATCCTCCAGCTGGCATCAGCCTCCATTTGCTCTGTGCTTTATATGTGGGATCAACAAGGGAGATGCACAGAAAGAAACCAGGAAAGCCTGGAAGTAGAAGGCAAAATTTCTGGCACTTTTAATTCTTTTATATTCAGCGTAGTGCAAGTCTGCAGGACAACTGCAGTACACATGGGAAGGTTGGATTAAGGATTTGGGCACTGCCCAGCATTTGTGTTTCTGCTCCACCACAGACTCCCCATGGCCTTGGGCAAGGTATTAATGGCCAGGGCTGGAGCAGTAAGGTGTGAACACACTAAGCACAGAAATTCTGTGAGAGGGACCATCAGGTGAGTTTTAGTGTCTCCACAGACTGCAAACCAATATAGAAACACAGCTTGTGACTGGGCAGGGTGAAAGCTGGTGTGGACTTCTCAAAGTTGGCTATTTTAAGCTAAAATGGCATAAATATGGATATTTCCACATCAGACTCCATTTCAAGGCACAAGACAGACCAGAGGATGGAAAGCAGGTTCCTAGATCATAAGTTATGATCATGAATATTTGTTCTACAGCCCAGCCCAGCCACGTCCTGAATGGAGCACTCACACATTCCCAATCCCATGGCCCAGATCTGATGCCAGATCTGATGTCTCCAGTGCCCCAGCATCCAGTGTCCTCACCACTAGGATGTTCCAGCCCACCTCTGGAAACTGTGTCAGCATCCAGGCAGATATTCAATATCCACAAGGATAGAGGAAAAATATTTGATACTAAACATGCTGCAAAATATAAAATCATCAGAATTGTGGGGTTATGGGCTTGAAGGTTAGCACAGATATGAGAAAATTCCCTAATATCCCTGAATTCTCTTTTTTTTTTTTTTTTCTGAAAAAGAACTCAGGTCTTTATGGAAGAAAAGCTGTTGTGTCAGGTAACAGCCAGTAGCATATTTTAAACCCACTACACTGAACATGTTAAAGTCATNGAAAAATTTCCTTAAATTCCTTAATTTTTTTTTTTTTTTTTTTTTTCTGAAAAAGAACTCAGGTCTTTATGGAAGAAAAGCTGTTGTGTCAGGTAACAGCCAGTAGCATATTTTAAACCCACTACACTGAACATGTTAAAGTCATGGAATTTGTCTGAGGGTTAGAGTGAAAAGGTAGTTTCCCTGGATATGTGCTTCCTGGGAAAGATCTTCAGGATGCAAGACAATGAATCATCTCCTAGAGCAGAGGAGAAATGCAAAGCATGCAACTCTTAAAGCTTCTCAGAGAGCAGGGCACCTGCACCAGGCAAGGCATTACACAAATGGACATGAGGTGAGCTAAAAGGTAATTTTTGCCCTCCATTTTAAATATGGATCCAGAAGGAAACATGAAAACAGCAAGGCCACCTCCTGCTACCAATTATTCTGAAAGGTAAGAGTCCAGACTGTGCCACAGAGAACCACTCAGACTTTCTCATCAAAACGTGACTCTGGCAAAGTGAATACTCTGGGAGGTCAAACACATTTCCACTCAGGGCAGTATCACTTCCAAGAGCCTGGATGAAGGATTAACAAAGATGACTTGACATTTACCTGGATTCATGTGCAGCTAATAGGGCTGATAAAAGTGCTCCATGAATAATGCATATTGGGTAATTCACAGATGGAAAGATTCATCTTCTTCCATAAGCAGAAGGGATGGGGGAGGGTGGAACATCAGACAGAAAAGACTGGTCTTTAGATCCATAATATCCTTATCAGTGGAAAGAGAGGTCAAGGTTTCCTGGTTTAGTATCATATCATAAGTGCTTCCATTAGGGAAGTAATTTTAATTACATAGAAGGTCACAGCCCCCTGTCTTTGTTTTGAGGGTTTTTTTGGAGGGGAGGGGGAAGGTGGCACTTAGAGTAATTAGCAAAATGCATTCATTGCAGCTGATTTCTCTGGGGGTGGTTCATGGAGGGGCTGAGCACAGTGTCACAGAGGCACAGAATAGCTGAGCTCAGAGGGGGCATCTGGAGATTGTCTGCTCCAAAACCCATGACCACAGAAAGAACAGCTACAGCCAGGTCTCCAGGCAAGCACCCAGGAAAGTTTGGTTTGAAAATCTCTAAGGATGAAAACTCCACAGTTCAATCACCCTGACAGGAAAAATGTTCTTTTACCTTGTATTTAAATTGTTTCTTGTATTTTCATTTATGACCATCATCTTTTGTCCAGCTGGTCCATCTCCTTTACTCAGTCATCAGGTATTTATACACCTTGAAAAGATCCCTCACAAAGATAAATCAAATTGAATCAAATCAGTCTCAACTCTCAGCCTTTCTTCACTGAGAGATTCTCCAATCCTTATTCACCTTTGAGGCCCCTGAGCAAATGTTACCATGATCCATTGAGGAAGTATTTTCACCGTGGATGCAGTGATTCCTTGTGTTTCTGATGCCTTAAGTTTTAGCTTTTATATTTTTCAGATTCTGTACTGCCTTAGTGTGTGACTCTGAACTTCATATAAAGTGTTCCAAGTTCTCCTCACAGTTCAATCACACAAAACAATCCTTTTCCAGCCCAGAACCAAGGACACTGCAGCTGCAGCTTCAGCCCCAAAAAGTGCAAACAGCAGAGAACTGAGGAGAGAATCTGGGAGGGTGGGACTGCAGAACCTAGAGGTAGAATTGGACAATGAAACCCAATATTTAAATGGATCAAAACTTATAAAAGTGCGAAAACTCGTGACCCAGAGTCCATCTGCGGTGTAGCCACAGCTGGGCTCTTTGCTGCCCAAGGTGAATCCATTGAAGCTCTTTTAATAAATCTCTACTTTGTTCCTTTAACGCTGTCTAGCCTCTGTCCTAGGAAGCCTCTCTGGGCATCATTCCCAGGGAAAGGTGAATGTGTGGGGGAACATTTTGGTGTCCCAGACTGCAGCTGACAGGAGCAACCATCCCTTCTGTCCTGCAGCTCATGAAGGGGTGACACGGTGACCACCTGCCACCGTGCATCTGGTGCTCTTCAAAACCCAGCTTGGGAAATCTCTTGTAAGAGAGGCTTAGAGAAAAGATGTCTTGCCTGGAGCCAGGATTAATGAGGTTGAATCCTACTGGTGGCCACAGAACTCATTCAGTTTTGGAAAGCATTGCTGTGGGGTTTTGTTCATTACTGTGATGGGACCACAAATCAAGCACAACTTTCCCAAGGATGTGCCTGGATAATTCAGTAATATCCCCTTGAAGACCACAGTGCCCTTTAAATTCAAAAATCTGGGTTTTACACAGACTAGAACAATTACATTTTTAATTAAGACAACTCAAAGCAATTTGGTAAAGCAGAGGAAGAAAGAGAAGACACTGTGTCCTTGCTTCTTTCGATTTCAGTCAGCTCAGTGGTTTTTTGGGTTTCAGCAAATTCTAAGTGGCTGTTTTGCTCTCTCCAGCAGTCTCCCAGTCTTTACCTGTGGTATTCCAGGTCCTTGTTAAGCTTTCTGCCTGTGTCTTCCTGAGTCTGCCCTACCCTTCAGTCTTGAAACCTCCTTGAGGAGACCAATTAAGCCTGGAACAGGCTTCCCAGGGCAATGTTTGCAGCATCAAGCCAGTCACAGTTCAAGCAATGTCTGGACAATGCTTTCTGGCACAGGGTGGGATTCTTGGGGTGTTCCATACAGGGCCAGGAGTTGGACTCGATGATCCTGCTGGGTCCTTTTCAACTCAGAATATTTCTATTTTTTTATGATTCTTAGTCCCACAGGAACAACTCCCTGTCCCTCTGCAGGTTTCCATCTGTCCCAGTCATTTTCCAAAGGCATGTAGCATATGACACATCTTTAAAAAGCCAGATATCCTTTGCCATAACCAATCAGCTGAGAAGGCTCTTGCTTCCTATTGATGCAAGAGGGCAGAAGGAAGTTCTCCTGGTCACCAAAATTCTCCTTTCCCCACTGTTAAAAGTTAATCTGTACTTCAATGCAGTGTCCTTGAACCAAGGACATCCACTTCCTCATTCCCCTCTCAATCAGAGATGGATTTTAGTCTGAAGGGCAAAATTCCTTCTGCTTTCAACAGAAGGAAAATTTCTTCACTTGAGTTGAATTTTACCCAGTCAAGAGCTCACACTTGTCTTGGTAAATAGGAAAAGACATCCCCAAGCTGGTGAGAGGCATTCTGACCAACTCCCTGAGGCTGCACGGAAGGGTGAAGTCTTCAGGGACACAAAGCCAGGACATCTGCCTCCACCTCTGGAGTCTGCAGGGATGGGGCTCGGGCGTGCCTTGACTTCAGTGGCACAATGTGCACACAGCTCCATCATCATGGTTGTCTGTAACAGTGGTGGTGTGTTGCACCTTAATTAGTGGTTAGTCTGGAGTCTCTTCTATCTTCACTCAGAGCCAGGATCAAAAAATACACAAAGGAAAAGCATTTTCTCATGTTCAGACTTGGTTGTTTATTAAATCTTATCAAAAGTACAGAAAGTTCAGCAACACTTCTAACTACCAGCTAGAAGCGAGCAAAATGGAGAGAGATCCAGCCAGCTACAAGGTCTCTTAAAGCTAAACAGTCCAATAGAGAATTAACACCTATATTATTTATACTTTTAACCCAATAACCAAATTCCTGTGACCCACAGTGCAGCACTGACTGTCCAACCAGAAACTGCCTGAAACCATGAAGATAAACACCAAAAGAGACAGCACCCAAATTCCTCCATCTTGTCCCATACCTATCACTATATTATAAAACCCTCAAATTCCAAACCCTTCACCATGTGAAATCACACACTTCTGTTTAACTCCACACCTGTGATTTTAACTTCATCACTCAAATTTGGAAGCCTTCTCCAAGGCCGCAGGTCAAAAGCAGTGTTCTCCTGGGAGTCAGTGCCAGAAAGCACAGAAGGCTCAGAAAACCCAAGTTTCTGGGACCCAACAGTTGTCCTCTGCCACCACCCTGGGACCTCAAAGAGCAGTGACATCACTGCCAAGAAGGGAGATTTTAGAGCTCCCTAAAGGGGTTCAGCTCAGCCTGGGCTGTGCCCACTGTCTGGTCATGAGCAGGTGACACCAGTGTCACTAACAAAGGGAGAAAGCCCCATGGAACAGGAAACACTGACAACCCATGTTCTGCACGAAATCCTCTGGATTGTGTGGCTTCTAAAGCAGGATATTTAATGAGGGGCTGGGCTCCTTAATGTGGTGATTTGTAGCACTTCAGTCAGCTGAAGTTTGGGCTCTTTGTATGTTCACAAACTGTGTGAGACTGTGTCTGTCTGCGTGTGTGACAGGCACTGGCAGCCACATCTCCTCTGGGACATATTTGTGGAATATCAGCTATTTAGTGCTATCTTGTTCACTCAGTGGGCAAGCCAGAAATAACTGTGGAACAAACCCAAAACAAGCCTTTCCTCTCCTGGAGAATCTGATGCCAATGGATCTCTTATCTTGCCAGACATGAGCCTGGTGCAATCACAACCTGAATGTCCTCTGGAGACTGATCCTTGCTCTCCAATGGATGTGTCATATCCCAGGTGAGGTTTCCATGCTGCTCTGATACTGCATCCAAGGCAAGGAGTATTGTTTTCTGAAAATTGTGGCTGAACTTTCATTAGAGGTAACTTCTAGTTTAGACTGAATTGCTTCTGAGTGCATTGAATGCAAAGGGACCTGAGACTCAGCTACCAGAGTGGGGAGAGGAATGGCAGTGATGTGGGAGAGAAAAGAATTAATTTGGCGAAAACTGAAATAAATGAGACCACAGGAACTTGTTCACTTCATGCCAAGTGAAAAAAAAAAAACCTCTTAGTCAATAAAAAATTGAAATAATTCTAATTCAGAGCACCAGTAAGAAAAATAAATAAGAAATAAAGGATCATACTCCCTAGCTGGAGAAAAGGAGATGTTTCCTTGTCCCAGCTGTTGAAACAGTGACCCTGGGTAGAGGAGCCACAGATTTCAACCCTGATTTTGCTTTGGTGCATAGAAAAGCCACATCCTCACACCCTTTAATCCTTTTGTTGTTGGCTATAAGGGGCACAATTATTTCTGCTATTGCTTTTCCAGTTTGCTTGTCCTTTCTGGGGGTAGCTCTTCGGAGACAGGAGCCTCACCTCCTGTGTGTGAGCGCCCTGCCATGTGCTTGGTTCAGGGAATATTGAACACACGATGTGGCCCCTCTTCCCAGAGGATTTGAGGGAGAAAATACTACTGCAGAACTCACCTGAGCCTGCAATCTCTGAAACAAGCAGCTCATCCATGTAAAGCAAAGACTCCAGGCTCCAGGGAATGCTGACATGCAGGTAGAGACAACTCTGAGCTGGGCTCACTAAATCTCTGCTCCATTTCACTAAGGCGGGGAAGAAGAATGAGTTTTAGCAACCAGGACAATTAATAATCAAGCCTCATGTCAGGTGAAAGTGTAATTAGCAAAGCCAGATGGAAGTGCATCAACAGGAGGCATGGAATTCTCCCTCTCCCTTGGAATTTGCACATTGCAGCCACACAAGGTCCTCCTCCAGGAAAGCGGGGGCTGAAATCTCCTCAAGCAGAAGATGGAATTGGATTTAGGTTTATATTCACACCACAAGCCCTGGGCAACTTGTTAACATGACCTGCTGTGATTATTTTGTAATTCTTATGCTCTTCTCCCCTTTGTTTTCTATTCATTCTGCAGCTACTTAGTGAGTTGTCTAAAATCCTGAATAGTTAGGGGGAAAGCCTATAGGATTGGTAAATTAGCTTCTCACCCTTCCATTTCTTATCCAGTTCTCAAGTTCCTTCCATAGAGGAAACATCCAAAGTTATTGTAAAAAATATTTTATTTTGAAGCAAGCCTTTAGTAAGCAGACTGTCTCACTGCAGACTGCCCACTTCCATACTGAGGAGGAGGAACTCATCTAATAATAATTATAGAACAATACTTCCCTTGAAGCACCCCCAGGAGGCTCTCTTTATCTGGGAAAGATATTGGAATATTCACACCTAATCACCACGACACAGAAATACAGTTCTTTAAAGGGAGAAATCAATTTTCCCTTAGCATTTAAAATACTAACTATGTACTTTGCTGGAGTTAAGTGGTTAGATAAGATCATGCAGCCAGTGCTGATAATCAGTCTGAAAGGGTGGAGGCAAAAGGCGACAGTGGGGTTCAGTGATAACTGTAACTAAAGAGAAATGTATTAATAAAAAGGAAAAAAGAAAATTGTTAGATGGTTCTCTCTCCTCAGCTCAGTTCCACACCAGTACAAAACCCCAACAATGCTGATCCCTCGGGTTAAAGGTCTGTTTGCCATCCTTTGTGACATTAACAGGGTTTTTTGCTGTTAGCAACATCCTCTGGGATCTGTGGCACAGACAATTCCTTGACACTCACTTGGAGTTCTAGTCTCTTTTCCTTCTGCTGTATCCCAATTGCTTTTGTGAGTCACAGTGGTGGCAGCAGTTCTTTCCCCTGAGATCACATTAGGGACTTCCAGAGGAATTCATCTGATGGGAAACTGCATTGTCAACCAAGCTTAATTTTTTTTAAATGAATAGTATTTCCTTTCTCTAGGAAATTTGCAATGTCTGCTTAAAAACTCCAAACAAACCCCCAAACTTAAATACATTCATCTTATATCTTTCATTTTATAATATGAGAAAATCTATAGGGGTGGGGTTCTTTTGTTTGCTTGTTTAAGAAAAAAATCCATTATCCTACTCAATGAGACTTTATGAAGGAAAATATATGTGGATTAGATATTGGGAAGAAATCCTTCCCTGTGAGGGTGCTGAGGCCCTGGCACAGGGTGCCCAGAGAAGCTGTGGCTGCCCCTGGATCCCTGGAAGTGTCCAAGGCCAGGCTGGATGGGGCTTGGAGCAACCTGGGACAGTGGAAGGTGTCCCTGTGATGGAATAATCTTTAAGGTCCTTTCCAACTCAAACCATTCTGTGATTCTAAATACAGAGGGTAGCTGAACAAATCTGACCTATTTCTTCTCTACAGCATCCTCATCTCCTGAGAATTTCAGTTAGGTCCCATTTGTTCCTGCAATCAGCCCACAGTGCTCCTTCCTTTCCCTCTGTTTCTTCTTTTATTTTTTTTCTTTTATCCCATCTCCCCTATTCCAAGGTCAGTGTAAAAAAATCCAGCTCTGGGAAAACACAGAGAAATCTGGCATTCACTGTTTTTGTAACCCCAAACAGAAATCATATTAAAACCTAAAGTTTAGTGAGTCTATGGATGTATGCATGGATAGATATGATTTATTGGATGTGTCAGGGGTTCATTTCATCTTTAAATAGGAAAACCATGAGGTGTGACTTGATGACTTATTAAAAAAATGTCACACTACCTAGGAAGAGTGACACCATAAAATACTTACACATACAATTCCTGAGAGGGGCTTGTCAGAAGGATATCCCAGCATACCATTTAATGGGAAAAAATAATTATTCACGGATTGTTAGTCTGGCTTTTTACAAACAATGAGTCCAGTTAATTTTGTCATATCGCTGGCTTGTGTTTGCAAGCTTCAATCACTCCTTTAAAAGAGCCCAGCCTTCCCAGGGCACATGGAGTGAAAAGGCATTATTTTAATGGGCTTGTAGCTAATTAAAATGTGTGACATTCAGAATGCGGCTGGAACGTGGCATATAAAAGTAATTACAGTGCAATAGATCATGTCATGGACAAGTGGCTAAATGTGAGCATGTGCTGGCAAATACCATGGAGGAAAATCCAGCTTGAACCAAGCACTGGGGACTCTGCAGGTTTCATCCAGAAGTGGTGGATGTGTTTCCACTACAGATTGGTTTCAAGACTGGGTTTGCAATTTTCCAAGGATCTCTCTTTGATGCCCTGGTGTAGACTGACCTCTGTCCTCCCAGGGGGGTGGTTGCTGTCAGGGACAGTGTGGCAAACAATGTTTGATTCCCAGGGCCAGCGTTTTGTGTGGGGAACAACAAAGATTTGTGATTTTTGCCTGATGTTGTGAATTCCAGGCTGCTTGGTCTCCTTCAGTGCACCTGCTAAGGAAATGAAAACATTCCACTGTCCCAGGCTGCTCCAAGTCCCATCCAGCCTGGCCTTGGACACTTCCAGGGATCCAGGGGCAGCCACAGCTTCTCTGGGCACCCTGTACCAGGGCTCAGCACCATCACAAGGAAGAATTTCTTCCCAATATTCCAAATCTTCCTCCTTCAGTTTGAAAGTGCCCCCCTTTGTTCTGTAACTCCACGCCCCTTCAAAATGTCCCTCTCTAGGTCTCCTACACCCTTTAGGCACAGAAGGTGCTGGAAGCTCTCCCTGGAATCTTCACTTCTCCAGGCTGAACAATCCCAATTCTCACAGCCTTTCCTTGTAGGAGGCATGCTCCATCCCTCTGATTATCTTCATGGTCCTTATAGAAGAGCAGTTTCAAACAGCAGCCTGAGTTTCAGAGGCAGCTCACCAAAAAAACCCAGCCTGAATCAAAAAGGCTCCAGAAAAACATTTGGAAGTGATGGTTGGATGGGCCAGTTTGGATTGAGTTTGCACAACCTGTACTAGTGGAAGAAGTCCCTGTCCATGGCATGGGGCTGGAACTAGAAGGTTTTTAAGGTCCCTTCCAACTCAAACCATTCTGTGTTGCTATAATTGAGATCCCCAAATAGATGATGAAAGAAAATATTGTTCTATGGGCTGATAAAGTTAAATATTTTGGTGTTCTAGCCTTCTTACTTTCTGCTTTTCAAATTATTTCTATTTATTGCAGATAATTAATTTTTTCTTTCTTAGCTATGAGTGTTGGCTCACACTACTGTAAAGATTAAAGGCTTTTTTTTCATTTAAAATCTTGTTTGAATTAATCCCAGATTCTTAACTTAGCAGTCAAAGTGGACTCCATGCTGAACTCTGCAGTTCTTTTAAAAAACGGAATTAAGAATATCTATTTGTTTCCTTTCCAAGGAGACTAATGTTAGAAAAGGGAAAAAGGGGGATAAAGAAAGAAAACAAAATGTATCAGTACTGTTATATTTATTGCTTTTATTATAATTTCTTCAGCTTATGTAAATTTAACTGAAATTTTTCAGACCGTTAATCCATAATACCAGCTATAGCCCTCTTTGTTCTTAATTTAAAATGGATGGATTGATAGAAGAGGGATGAGATTTTCAGAGGCACTCAATGCTGGCCAAACTCTACTTTGATGAAGTCAGTGGTGAAAACTCCCACAGAACCTATCAAGAACAGAGTAGAGCTGAGCATTTCTGAAACCCCTTCCAGAGTGAAGTGTGGTGAGGGATCATTTCTGAGAGCATTGCTGGTGCAGCATTGTGGTTTCCATGAAGTTCAGTTTTTCTCTTTTTTGTCTTAAAACTGGTTTGAACTGTTTAAAATCTACATCCCAAATAGGTTTTGTGGACTCTAAAGGAGTCTCTTGAGCTGTTGTGGTTGGAAATTTGGAGTGGCTTGCAGAAAAGTGCATTAAAAGCACACATAAGGGATTTGGGAGACATCACAAGTAGCAGTGTTTGAAAGCTGAAATAAGACAAATAAATGTGGCAGGAATGGATTTAGAAAGTCTCAATGTGTTTATTACTTGCAACTGACACAAGTCCCTAAGGTCAGCAGTAGTTTTAACACCTCTGCCCTCTGGAAAGCCAAAGTGAAAACCAGAAAGCACAGAAGAGCCAAACACAACAGATGAGCCCTGGTGCAGAGCTGGGAGAGAGGAACCACCCTGGAGCATCAGGAAAGAGAGTTCATACAATTACAGAGTGGTTTGGGTTGGAAGATCCCTTTAACCCCATCCCATTCCCCCCCTGCCATGGGCAGGGTCACCTTCCACTAGCCCAGATTGCTCCAAGCCCCATCCAACCTGGCCTTGGACACTTCCAGGGATCCAGGGGCAGCCACAGCTTCTCTGGGCACCCTGTGCCAGGGCCTGCCCACCCTCACAGGGAAGAATTTCTTTGTAACACCTACAAACAGTTCAACCAAAGTCTTAAAACATCTTAAAATTCCCTGTGATTCAAATCATCAGGGCTGGTGGGGCAAAATTTCAAGCTGAGCTGCGCTTCTTTTCTGTCGAAAAAAATGTTGTTTATCCTTGTCAGGGGGAAGGACACAATGTGTTACAGAGACTCATTTCCTAAGGGATCAGATGGAGAACACAACATAAAGTGAAGAACTGACCTGGTGGCTGTATCTCTAATTGGCCAAAGGCCTGTGAAAACATACAGTCCCTTTGCCACCACAGAGGCTGGAGGAGAGGCAGTTTAATGGGGCTCTGCACACAAGTTTTAAAGCCTTTCATAGCACAGATAGAAATGATACATTTCATCTTTATGCTACTCTTCTAAATCACTAAAAAGTAAATTCAGTTAATGCTGAAAGGCAGAAGCCCTGAGCTGCTGCTTTGCTTTGCTATTTATAGTGTCAGGACCAGCTCTGGCTTAATCTTCTGGGTGTCATTCAATATATTTCTGACCCAACCAGGTAGAACAGAAGACTTGGCTGTATTTCCAAGCTCTCAGAGGTTTTAAGACAATCCCAAAGCTTTTGCTGCAAGTAGCTTTTGCAGTGTACTACTGATAAATAATCTCAGGGAGAGTGTAACAGGAAAACATCAGTTGCAGACCAGAAAATAAAATCCCCCCCCAAAATTTAAAAAATCTCAAACAACAAAAAGCACCCAAAAAAAAAACAGAAAAGGAACATACTGACTTCATTTTCCCAGCAGATGTCTTTGCTGAAGTCCCTCCCTTCCCTGGCTCCATTTCTGCCATGTTAATTGTCATAACTACGCCCTGTAGCTCCTTGGTAGGAGAATTGTCACAATTAGCCTGTGACTTCACACCAGCTGTCTTGGCATTGACAAGACAACGTGCTTTGGACTCTGAACACCTGCAAACCCAGTCCGTGGTGGATGTTTGGATGCTAAACCAAACAGCTGTTACATTTCAGGCTTATTCTCTTGGGGAAGCTGGGGGGAGAGAGGTGGGAAAAGGTCTGTGTGCCCAAATGCCATAATTTTCCCTTTCTGAGGTTTATTCTGTGCATTCTCTTCCAGTGTGCTGCCTGTCAGCTGATGGAGGGATGGCCCCAGCAGTTATCTGGAGATTACACAATCTGTAGGGTTCCATATGTGGTGGCTCTGAGTAGCTAAATAGAATGGGGGCAGGGGGTGAAAGAGAAAAAAGAAACTCCACATCTGTTTTGATTTATTTTTAATTACTCCCTTTCCAGGGCTCTGGAAGGACAGTTTGATTTGGTGGTGCACTTCTGGATGAGTGTGATCTGGGAGCTGGCAGGCAGCACTTTGGCAGTTTTACCCCAGTGAGTTTAATAACCCAATGAGAATTGTCCAGAACAGTGGGATCAGATTCATGGAATGAGCCATGAATGCATTTCTGTTCCCCAGTAACTGTTCAGTGGGATTATTCAAGAGATTTAAATGTGGGTGGCATCAATTTGAAATGCAGATGGTGTATCTTATTAAACACCATTTTAGCTATTTGTAGTGCTCAGAACAGTATTTGCCCTGAATTTAAATAACGATGTACAGTATTTGTTAAAAAACAAGCTTGGGCATGTTTTGTTTAATTAGTGGCTTGAAATTTCCTAGCATATGGCTTGTCATTTGCTAAAAAGATACGCAATTATGAAGTTCCTTAAAGTTTTTCTATTTAAATGCAAAATTAACTTAGTATGTTCAGCAGTAAATGGCAGGCCATTAAATATAGTATTTACTAAACAAAAGACATATAGGAGCAGCTGAGTGTGCCTGTGCCATCTGTACCTTGAGCACTGTACATCTTTTGGTTCACAGGAGGTGGACTGGACCCACTCTGCTCCCACAGTTCATTACCAGAGTTTTCTGCACTTCTGTTCAAATGACATCGTGTCTGGTTATTATCTTTAAAGGCCTGAATGCTGCTTTAGAAGCATCAATTTAATTTTTATACTTCAGGAAAGCAAGCAGACCATCTGCTTAGAAATCCCAGCACTTTCTGAAGAGATGCAGATTATTTTTCTTCCCCTGACAGGTTTTGAATGGCCTTTTAAAGTTTTTGAAACTTTTAGTTGCCTGCCTGTTCATTTTTCATTAGGAAATGGAAATGAGAGTCTGGAAGACTGCAGGATGATACATGGGGTTTTTTTCCCCCCCATAACTTACCTGCTCAGCTTCTACTCATCACGACACATGACTAATTCAGCTTCTGCCTCCCCTCCACCAGCTCAGCTCGAGCCCGTTCCTCCCCCCAACACCTCCATCATTCCCCAGTCCCAGCAGAGCTGATGGAAAGACTTGCCTCAGGCATCTCCACCACCCCTCATTGCAGGCAATATTATGCACTCAAATGAGTCACAGATTGGAGGATTCTCATTTTTACTCTTGAGAGCGACTTATCTCAGGAAGCGGAGACGGAAGCAATGAAGCCTGGTGAAGAAGTGGGAAAGGAATGACCCCCAGCCTGACACATTCCTTTCCTTCACAAGTCTGATTTCATGGCTTCATCACACGCTGCACTTCTTCAGGCACAGACAGCAGGATTCATCTCGGTGCATTATAGACATCTACACAAGAGCCAGGCCCTCCTAAGCTGAGAATTTATGCAAGAAATAGGCTCTTTTAGGATTTTACCTCTTCTATACATTTCCCTCTTGAAGAGGTGCATGACAGCCCTGAAATTCCTGTTTCTGGTCATTCACTATGAAGGGAGTGTAGGTGTCTGCACTGAGATACAGACTCCAAGTGAAGAGCTCACAAAACTCATGGCTGGTATCTTCAGGTATCACTGATAAATTCCTGTGGATTTCAGGAAAGGCAGGGGTTTGCTTTGTTTCCTTTCTTATCACACTCTATCTCTGTTCAGTTAGAACAGGGTGCTCAGCTCATGAGAGGGACAAGCAAAGCCGTGATCCTTTCCAGGGTAAGCTGTCAAGCAGGTGAAAAGAAAAACAAAACAAACAAGAAGGGAAAAGGTGGGAAAAGAGCGTTAATCCATATTTGTTTCTTTGTGGATAGTATTTATCTGCCCACTTTAGCCAATACCTGTGCTTAGATTTTGCCCATCTTTCAGCCCACTAGCCTGATCACAGTATCCCACCATCCCACTGATGTGCTTCACTCCCTCTCATCGTGGCTTTTCAGGATTCTTCTTTAATTTACAGACAGGACTCCTGCCTTTACCACAGTGCTTCCTTCTGCTCCACTCGTCACTCTGCCTGCTCCATTCCTCTCCCCAGTCACTGCTGAATCCCTACCCCTGCCCAGTTATTTTTTACATGACTGTCTGATCTCTCTGTCTAATGAACAACTCCCCTGACTCCCAGCTCCCTGCTAATGAAGATGGAGAGAGCTTTACCTCTTCAGTCATAGAACCCTGGGCAATATCATATAGCAAAAGGAATTATGATATAAAAATAGGTCCATAATGTGCTCACCCTTTCTTCTTGTGTGATTGAGAGTGACTTCTTCAAGGGGAATATTTCTTTTATTATCCATCTTCAGCTCTTATTTCCCTGCCCAGTGATCAATTGCTTTTTGTGGAGCAGGGGGCTCATGCTCTGCACAAATGGAAAAGGAAGAGGAAGGGAAAGGGAAAGAAGGGAAAGGGAAAGGGAAAGAGGGAAAGGGAAAGGGAAAGGGAAAGGGAAAGGGAAAGGGAAAGGGAAAGGGAAAGGGAAAGGGAAAGGGAAGGAACACTTTCTGCTAGACCAGATTGTTCATCTAATGAATTTTCTTTGGATTGGTGCTTCTTTTTGATTTATTAAGACCTCCAAAGTGCTTCACTTTTGGTCCAGACATGATAAGTTGAAATATTGTTTGATTCCCTGAGTGGATGTTCCTTCCTGGACAAAGGGCCATTTTTTTTCTGCAAAGAATTAGAAAGGAAGACATTAAAAAATGCACCAGGTCATTCATCCTTTTTGGTTTTAAACTGTCACTCCAGCAGCAAAATAAACCCAAGCACATCAGAAGAAATCAATGAGACTTGATAGCAAAGCATTAGAGGAACAGTGCAGGGAGAGAATAATACAAACTTTTAGAAACTCAAACACATTCTAAATAAATATGAAAATATGACTTTTCATCCCTACCCTCACACATCCAAATGGGATTTATTGTGGCCCAATTTTGACCTTCTCAGGTGACCCAAAGTCTCAACAGCGTTTACGACATCCCGTTAAGGGCAACTCCAAAAATACTTTGAATATTCAGAAGAAATTATAATAAGGAGTCACCACAAGGAGCTCATTCCTCCAAGCAGTTGAGAACCAATGCTCAGGGTCTCTGTGTTTAGGGATGTCATTTCCTAAGAAGAAGACATAAAAGACACCTTGATAAGTTGTCATTAAAGATTTCATGGCAAGAGCTGTGAGTGCAGGAATTCCTGCTCTGTTGCTGTGGTAAAATTCACATTCAGATGATTACATTTTGCCTGCTTACACTCAGGCAGCATTTTCAATTCCATGTGTCATTCTCCTTGTCTTCTCATCTTAAATTATTGTATAGTGCTGCTGTGCATTATTAAACAGTTGCCACATTTCATCCCAGTGGATCTTGCATTTAAATGATAGATTTACAAAGGCTCTGCTGCTTTGTCAAGTTTGTCTGTACAGCTGGTTGAGGGTTTACCTCGTGAAAAAAAGTTTTCCTTCAAAAGAAGACTTGAAAAATCACTGGGTTTCATTAAAAGTTGTCAAAATCTTTTCTCCCTTGCAATTTTTCCCCGAAGTTTTTTGAATTGAAAATGAAATTAAACAGAGGTATATAAAAGAAATGGTATTACAAATCAATGTTATTATTAACTGAAAAGAAAAGTTTTCCAATTAAACGCTGAAAATCATTCCAACAGTATTTTAGCCATCTGCTTTCTAGATATTACAGTGCAATAAAAAAAAAAAAAAAGGAAGAAAGGAGGAATCGATTTCAAACAACTGGGAATGGAAACAATAGCTGAAGCAGCAAATATCACAGCAGAAATCTTTCAGTTGTTTCCAGCAAGTTCTTTTTGTGCATCATCTTTTGAAACTTGAAGATTTCAGAAAGACAAACTGCCTTTAATTCTGTTTCTTAGTACCTGTATCCATAAAATGGAACCCATGTGCAATTTGTTTCTTAGATTAGAGGCTCAATGAGACAGGGATCACTGCTCCATGAAATTAAACACGTTGTGTGTAGGCTGAGGGAAGATTCCTGAAAAGACAAAGTTTTGGGATCTGTCCCAAGGAGGATGCAGGGGCTGTCTAGGGGGTTCCAAGAAATTGAGAACTTAGTCCCAGGCAGTGATATAAAATATAAATGTTAGGGGGTGATGAGATACTGATGAGAGGGGTCACCTGTTGATATTCAAGACCAGGTTGGATGGGCTTGGAGGAACCTGGGATAGTGGGAGGTGTCCCTGCCATGGCTGGAGGTGGAGCTCAAAGATCTTTCCAGTTCCCTTCCAATCCAGACTGTGCTATGAATCTGTGACATGATTCCATGGCATCTGTTATGCTTCAGCTACTGTTCAATGGCAAATGAAGAAGTGAGATTGATGGGCCCAGTCAGGGAAACCATCACAGTGACTGTGTGTTGTGTTATCTTGGGGATAAAACAATTCCCAAATGCAAAATTAGAGCAGTCAACACCCTTGCAAGAGAACTCGGGTTATTTTAAGACATGTGGAAAGATCTCTAAGGATGCAGATTCCCTAGAAAACTTTAAAAAGCTTTAAAGCATCTCCATTTATTTATAGACAGTTTCACAAAGTCAGCTGCTAAAAGACAGTGAAATCTGTGTTGTGGAGTCCTTTTAGAAACAATGCCTTTCTCAGGATCAGAGTTCTGACTGGGGCTGAACTCCACACTGAAATGTAAATATTTTTATGGCTTAAAGCACTGACTGCAGACACTAGGCAGACACTAATGTGCAGATTGTATAGGTAATTTTGGAAAGCAAGAGCAAGCCAAGATGTGCCACACTTTGGAAAGACATTGCTGGCTCCTACTCTTAGGAAAAATTTCTCCTTGTGTTTTTTAAGACCACAGTCTCCTTGTCTGACCATTAAAAATTTCCAGCTCTAAGAACAGATAGGATTCTCCCTCCTGGATTTCATAGAAGTTTGTTGTGAATATTAGGAAGATTTCAGGAGATGTGTATTACTGATACAAAAAAAGAGAGGCCTCCCATCTCCACCTGTGCTGGCTCCAACCTATGTTTTAAAGGAAAGCTGAGACTGTTATCAAAAAATCTGGTTTAATGGGCTGGGGCTCCAAGGGAAACATGAACTCAATGATGTTGGAAGAAAGCACCACTATTCTTCATAATTACCACTTTTTTCTACATCAAACTGGATTAAGGGAAGTTGCCTCACAAATTAAAGGCAGCCTTGGAGCTGTTTGTAGCTTGTGTGATGGACAAACCAGCACATAGACGTTTTCTGGATGACTTTGAAGGGACTGATCCTTTTTTTCATCCAAGTTCAGTGAGCAAGGCAGCATCTACCTGAGTGGAATCTTCAAGGATTTTAAAGAAATGTGTAAGGTGAGGTTGAATGGGGCTTGGAGCAAATGTATATATTGGAAGTTGTTGGGTGGTTTTCCAATCCCAACCATCCTGTGATTCTATGGATAGACAAGGATTTTGTGATATCCCAGTTGAGAGGTCACTAATATGAGGCTAAATGAGACAAAATCCTTAATGAACAGCAGGAATTGCACAGGTGAATTCCAACTGTGCAGCTCATTTTATTTTCAGATAATTCCATCAACATCAAGTAATTAATCCTCAAAGAACCTTGAAGCAGAGAGCTGGAAAGGACAGTTAGGCAGGCATGCCAGTAAATATTTAGTTTATTTTTCTTGCTTCTTTTTTTTTTTTTTTCTTTTTTCATGATCTGTTTTTATGGAGTAATTCCACAGGTGGACTCATTGGTATCAGCTTGTTAGAAGAGGAAACAACTGTGACATGGTAGATAAGACACATTTTCAAAAAATAATCCTAGAGGTGATGTAATACTGCAAGCAGAAATCATTCTTTTGGTGGCACATTGCAGAGAACAAATGAAACAGCACAATGTACAGTGACACAGATGCTCAGGGGACCTGCTTTGAGATTCCTGCTTTATCCCTAACTACAAAGGCAAGATTGTCCCTTCTGTGCAGCAAGGATGTGCCAGAGGAGGGGCTGCCATGGCAGAGAATAACCACATTAAAGTCTCCTAGCCCCCAGCTTGTCTGCTCCTGTTTCCAGCCACTCACCCCCAGACCAGGCTGAGGTGCAAAACCTCCAGACCTGGCACTCAGACCCACCAGGGAATTCTTGTCTGGGCAATATGAGGCTGGATTTTGGCACTGCACATCCCCACCTGTGTCAGGGGCTCAGGCACATGCTGTGAGCCCAGCCTGATAGATTTTCTACCCTGACTTATGCCCTGGCCATCTTCCAGCCAGGCCATTTGGGACTAGGATGTTGTTAAATCCCATTCCCTTGCAGGGTCAGCATTGATCAACACAAGGCTTTTTTTTGGCAGCACAAGGGAACGTGTTTATTGGCCAAATCCTGTACCAGAAGGAGATGTGAGTAAATCTCCCGTTGCCTTCACAAAGGTCAGCTTTTCAAATTACCCTCATCCATGTACTGCACCAAGCCATGAGAAAAGGTGCTGAGCACCTGTGTCACACTGAAGAGAGGGAGGGCTGTGGTTAACTCATCTCCTTTCAGGAGCAATTCTTCAGGACCCTCTCATTCCACCTGAGCCAGGATTCAATCCACACTCCAGCTTAAGGAGGAATCCTGCCTATTTCCACTGGTTTCACTTCAGCAGAAATGTGAAACCAATCTGCTGGCTGGATTTCAGCTTGGATAATTACATTTTGCTCACATAACTTACTTTATTAGTTTCAAAGAGGGGAAATTACTCTTTGCTACCTCTTCCAAAGCTACTTGGTGGTGTTAGTAGGAAAGATGAAATTGGCCAACCCACCAGAGAGGTGGCTGTTTTCATGATGAGGATGAAATTCCCCTTGCAGAGAACGTGTTTTGTGCAGGGAACTCAGTCCATGTCCAGCCTACATGAAAGATGGAGGGCTATTAGCTCCTTTCTGAAGTCTCACAGCTCTCAGCCTGTGATGTATCTCCCTCAGCCTGACTCTCATGTATCAGACTGGCTCTCTGACAGCTCTTCTGGCATGGCTTAATAAAGCCCTATTAAATCCTCATTTTCCCATTGTAAGCTGGCTGGATTTTGCCTTTCTTTATCACCAGCCCCCTTCCTTCAGGATCCACTCTGTCAGCTGGGCATTGTTTCCTGTTATCACCCAGGTTAGCTGCAAGGTTCTTTGGCTCTGCATCCCTCACATCTGGAGGAGCCAGGATTTTCCAGACAGACAAGATAAAAATCTTTTTGGTGACTTAAACACCCAGTTCTGCACCCCAGTGTCACACCATCCATCCTTGCCCCTGCCTGGCACAAACTGCAGCTCCCAAATTATTCCCTACTGCTCTGAATGATCCTTCTAGAGCCTGCTGTGGGAAATATGCTTTAACTTATCTTCACCCTTCTAACTTTCTGAGGCAAGCTGGTTTTTCTCCTCTGTACCACATCCAGTACTCTAATATTATATCTTGGGCATTAAATCCATCACAAGTTTCATCTTTCTTATTCTTTCCCACCCTTCTTAAATTTGTTCAGTGTTCTCATCTATCACATCACTCATTCCAGCCCTGATATTTCCATTGTCATCACTTTTGGTGTCACTCTCATGCCTGAAACATCCTAATTTTTCTCATTTTTCTTTTAAGTATGCGACCCAAAATGACATCCTGCCTGAGTCAGGGAATCAGCAGCATTATCTTTATGATTATTCATTAAACAGAAGTTTTAGGACAGCTAATGCATATGCATTATTGTTCACAAAGCCTGATTGTTCAAACACTCCTTCTGTGAATTGTGACTGCAGGAGGAAATTTCTCCAGTGTTTGAGGAGCACAGAAAAAGACATAAGAATGGAAGGTTGTGCAATGCAATGGGCAAGATTTTCTTGCAAAACTCATGATATTTGGAGCTGTGGAGCTCATTCATCTGGTCAGACCTGGTGTCTTGCAGAGGTTTATGCACATCTAATCTGAATATTGCCTGTGGTCCTACAGATTGTGATGTGCAGGAGGAAAGGATTGGCATAAACCCATGGGCTGGACTTTCTTTGGGCAGGAGTTGTAGGTAATTCTACCCATCTGCTGTGAACTTATCTCATCTTGGCTGCTGAAAGGATCTTTTGGGTTTTTTTTAATTAAAAAAATGAAAAATCTTAGATTTTTCAGTTTCTGAAGGTTGCAGCAGTTTTAATGGATTTGGGGTTTCTGACTTGCACTGTAATTCAAACAGAGATGAAGAGGCCAATGCTAAAAAAAACGGGCACAAATACATTTCCTGAATATCCTTATAAAAGAAATGAGATAAAAGAAATATTGCATCAAAATTTCCCATTAAAAAAATGTTGTGTCATGAACTCCTTTTCAAAAGCTGTGGATGTTGAATATTTCAGACAATGGAAGATCTTCCTCACCAGTCACTTTTTATCAGCTTCTAATGTACACAGCATTTGCCATTTTCTTCTTTTGAATATCCCTCTATGACTGCTATTTTCTCATTAAATACTTACATACCTTTTTTTTATCACCTTATGCATCTATTCTCTCTCAGTTCTCTCACAGGCAAATTATATTTATGTAAAAATGTGATTTGAACAAACACCAGGATGTAAGAAGAAAGAAGGGTGCTGGACATGAACACGAACACGAACAGAAATTCAAGACCTTTGCCCTAAATTACAGCAAAGCTTTGGGCTCCTGTACTCCAATAGAGCTTTGTTAAGGTCATCTACTTGTTACACCTTGGGGAAGAGCCACCTGGAAAGGAAAATTTGGGTTCCATAAATGATCCTGAAGCCATGAAAAATTTAAATCTTAAATCAGTGGCGAAGAGGATGCATTGCTTTATTTTTCCTTACTGCATTTTTGTTCTGCAGAACTTAAATATTCCAACTTCTCATTCCAAATTCACTGAGGTCGTCTGATCACACCAAGGCTACCTGTGTTTCTCCAAAATCAAAATGTGTTTCCCACTGCTCCTGCCTTTTTGCTGGGATGAGCAGGATAAAGAGAATCTGCACATTCTGCTCTGTGGAAAAGAGTGAGACAGACTGCCAGGAGCTGGGAGCTTGGAACCGGGACAGCTGTGCTGTCTAGTGCCTGGTGGGCTGGGAAATTTGGGTTTTAGTCAAAGGACTTGCAGTTCTGGTGTGCCTCTCCTATGAAAAGAGGCCAGATGAGCTCTCCTGGTGCTGGGAAGCTTGGAAACATCTGATCCACACTCTGAGCTTCCTGAAATCCACCCAGCAGTCAAGCCCAAGTTCACTGCTATTTGTAGGCACAATTTTCTTGGTCTTCACTGAAAAGAGATCCTCTAAGTGGAGTTTTAGCTCTACAATTTCTAATGGAGAAGCATTTAGCTCAGAGAACTCCTAATTGTAGTTACAGAGTCCCTCCAGAGCTTCAGGGCTGTGCTCCAAGTCACAGCTTTTACATTGGGCTTACAGGGAAGCAAGAGAAATGGTGACTGCTTCTTTTTCACTGGGAAATTTCCCCTTCATACATCACTGAGATACATCCACAGAGCTGAAGAGAAATGTTTTCTTCGTCCAAAAAATAACATTAAAATCCCATTGCATGTTACAGAAGCAAATTTTGATATTACCTTTGAAACGCTGGGATTCATATTTTAAGAAATCTTGTTTTGCCCCCAGTCCCAATGTGAGGAAATGCTGAATGAGCTCAGGTGTGCTGGAAAGGAGGGCTGGGGTGTGACAGTAGTGGTGTGTGGAGTGTCAAGTCTGAGGAAATGCAGCCAGACAATGTGACAACAGGGATTAGACTCCATAAAAATTTCAGTGTTGTCCTTGAGAGAGAAGTCCTGGAACAACTGCATTGCATAACAGCACCATCACTTATTAAGTGTGTCTTATAATTGGTTAGGAAGTCATTAATGACAACTTGCTTCAAACCCAAACAGCTGGCTCTGTGACCTTCTAGATAACAACAAATGCAAGAACAGGAGGAACAGGAATAATTCAATCCACAATATAGCCAGTTGCTGTTCTAAATACTAAGGTATTATCTTTTAATGTATATTTCATTGAAAAACCAATCCTGACACTTTTTCTGTTTAAATATATAACCACTGATTCTGGGAGGGAAAAAAAAAGTGGATTTAATTATTTGCTTATTTACTTTATCAGTGCAGAACTAGTTCATTTTGGTGTAATCACTCTCATTCGTTCTAAAAAAACCCCTCAAGAATGCATTGTGTTCTTGAGAGCATCACTATTGTAAACCAATGTAGCTGCACTGACTTTAGAAATGCTGCCATGATTTATTTGATTTGTAGCAGCTGTGGATCCAACCCTCCATTCTTGGGTGCTTGGTACCAGCAAAAGCCATCAATGAACTTCACTAGAAAGTTTCTGATCAATACAGAAAAAAGAAATTGAATTTTTATCTTTTTTTTTTCATGACAAGAATTTCTACTTCTCTTTTAAGATTCTAAGCCTGCAAAGTACTCGAACCCAACTTTTCTCTATTTTCAAGGGCCTCTCATGGAGTTCAATGGGAAACTGAGGCTCTTGACCCTCTCCAGGACAGGATCTTGGAGCTGCAAGGAAATTGCCTGGGTCTTGTACAACCTGCTAATGTGCTTGTGCATTCATGCACAGTAATTGATCTTACAAGCTTCTGAGTGTTCACTGGACTTGCCATTATACCATGAATATTTTATAGCTGCACCACTGTAATAACAGTAATTACATCTGCCCTTTTACAGAACCTTTTATATAAGGGTTTCAAGGTGGTTTATGGATGGTAATTAAGGCCCACGGTCTTCTTGTGGAGTAAGAATTATTATTACCCTTCTGCAAATGGGGAAGCTGGGGTACAGAAAATCTGAACTTGACCTTGCCCAAGGTCATATCTAAAATCTCTGCCAGGATGGAGATGAATTCAAGAATTCCTGCTCCAGGGTCACTGTAGTTATTTATTTGACTTGGATTATGCCTCTGACTGAAGAAAAACTTTTAAAGTTGAAACTCTCAATATTTTCCTATTATTTGGAGTATTTTTCTGAAGAGTTGCTGTGCCTCCCATCACATCCTCACAAAAACCCCAGGTGTCAGAAGGTACTCCCTGACATGAATTTGGGGTGCTGCACCCATCCTACACAGGGGTGCCAGTGTCAGTGTCACTGAGGATTAACCCAGGCTTGCAGGTACCAACACAAAACCAATCATGACATCCTGAGCCGTCCACAGCTGTGAGCAAAGCCCGTGCTTGAAAGGCACTTTTCTCTCAATTGCTTTGCTAATAGTGAAACAATGTCCCAAGGTAGATTGTAAAGTCACTGCCTGTCTGGATGGAAATGACTGCCTGTGATTGCTGCTTTGATAAACTTATTTACTACCAGAGTGCCAGTCCTTGGCTGGGCTGTAAAAAGTGTAATTATTATACAATGATTATATCATGAGAAACACCTATTTATTGAGGGAGAATGAGCACATTTCCTGAGTGGTACCTTAGTGTACCTCGGTCTAAGTGAGGTGCAGGCTCAGAGTGTGAAAGCAGAGCAGGGCAGCATTTGGGAAGGTGAAATTCCAGCACGAAATTCCCCAGCAGCGAGCCCACATGCACAGCAGAAGGAAGCTGGGTATTTTTATCCCAGTCGCAGCTCAGAGGGAACATGAAGTGTCTCCACTTTTCCAGCTTCAGATTTGATGTGACTGGAACCACGTGTGGGATTTCCCTGCAGCTGGGGAGCAGATGGTGCCAGGTTATGCAACGTGGGATGTGGGGACAGAGAGCCAAGGCTGCTCCCATGGCACTGAGCTGGTCTGGGAGAGGAGAACCCTCAGATTGAGATAGATAAATATAAAATATTCTCCAAAAATGCAGAATCCTGGCTTTACAGAAGCAGCTGGGAAATTATCACTTAATTCTGCCTGTTCAGAATGTCCTTCAGGGAGTTCAGAGATACCTTCAGCACTTAGGAAGACACTGTAATTACTGTAAATGATGTAAAATCCTTTAAGCTATGAGAGATTCGACCAGTCTGATCAATACCTTGCAATAACAAGGTTTAGCTTGGTAAGAACTGTTGTGCAGTAATAACATTGTTTATGATTTATTCTGCTTAGCTTCCAAGTTTTTACTCCAACAAACCTGTGTATTTGAACAAAACTGAGAACAGTGCTAGTGGGCTGAGTCTTCTGGATTTTGCCACAAGGAAACATCGTGCTCCTGGCCTGGCTGGAGGCTGAAAGGGAATGAGGAGTGTGCCAGCACAACCAAGATAGGCAGGGATAAAACAGGACCATCCCAACCACAGAGAAATGCCTGGTGCAGACAACATACCTTGAAAAAGGAATTATTCCCTTAGCACAAGCTTCCCATGCTTTTTTTATTTTTTTCACTTTTCTTCCTTGTGGGATCTATGTAAGGATCCTGCCCCAAAAAACAGTGGGATTCATGGGAAAAACATCCAAAGGAAACTACCTGGTTTGTCTTAGGCTATAACTACTCATCTGAAATAAAACATTGGGCATGGCAACATCCACTGAGTAATGTCCCACAGATTGCAGACAGCAGCTCTCTGCTTTGTGTTCTGAACAGAACTGTATTTTAAGTTCAAGCTACAATTTGCAAACACCTTAAAATGCCTGGAAATTTCACCACTGCCTTTTACTTATTCATTCCAGCTCCTGTGCCTCAGCGCCTCTCAGCTTTGATGCATTGAGAATCATTAGCAAGTAAAGCACTTTGAATCTATGCTTCTGAGTTTATGTTTCTGAACACAAGCAAAAACTCATACCCATTAGTTATTTACTGAGTTGGAGGCTGCTAAAATATATCTAGAGGAAGTTCATGGATTTCTTCATTTCAGTTCATCTTATTGGGAGTTTTGTAAATGGAAGTTTCAGTAGGTGAGGAGCTCTTTTATTTCTACATGTACTATATGCAGTTTAAATGCCATTTCATTAAAAGCTGTTTATGAACAAAGCACTTGAAAGCAAATGTGAATTGCCCAAAGCAATTTTCCCCATTGTCTGTGCTTAGGCTGTTCCCTGAAACCAAAGATTTGATAGACTTCTGTTTTTCTTGCATTACAGGTTTTTATCCCATGCATGTAACAAATGAAAACCATGAATTGGAGTGGACGTGGCATTTTGAAAACCACAAAGCACTTGATTTATTCAAATTATGTTTACATAGCGATTATTTCACCCACCAGTGAAATGCAGCTGCCTCTGGCTTGGAAAACGTCAGTCTTTAAAAAGAAACATTGCTAAGTGAAAAGAACTTTATCTCATATAAAACTTGAGGAGGAATGTAGGCTTGCAGAATGTAATTACTCATTTGGATCTCAGCCCAGACACCAAAGCTATCATTGCCTCTTTAGCAAGAGTAACTTGGAATCTTAAGTGGTTGCACATAATGAAAGCCTTGATTCTGCAACCTTTCTGGAAAATAAAATTAATATTAGTAGTATAATGCTTCCCAAATATTTAGATGTAATTGCACTTATGATTTACACCACACTTTGAACAAGAGACCTCCAGACGCTCTATAAAAGTAAAGGTGGGTTTGATTTTCAGAAGAGCCCCATTCACTGCTTCTGGATCTCCACATTTCAGAGCCTGAAAAATGTTGTCACAAGAGAAATAAGTGACTCTGCTCTGGCCCCTGCATCCATGCAGAACTTCTCAGTGTTCCAAAAGGGAATTTCATGCACGGATCGCTGGCAGATGCAGCCACCGGGATGCAGTCACACAGTAAAGGACTGTGACAGCAGGAGCTGCTGTGAAGGATTGGTTCACCTCTCAATCCTATTGATTGTGGGGTTTGCAGCAGCATTTTGAGCACTGGTGTCAAAATCATGGATGGGTTTGTGATAAAACTTCCACGATTTTTAAAAGCAGTGAGATTCCAGAGTAGGTACATCCATTTTCTCTCTGTGATGTCCAACATCTATGCAATCATTTCTATCCACAGCAAAACTGGTGAGTGTGTTCCAGCAATGAAGATGTCATCTTTTTCCTTCTGTATCCTTGGCATTTTCATCAGTTTCCCCAAAGGGTTCTGTGTCTTCCCAGATTTTGAGCTATTGCCAGACTGTCATCTGAAGATCTCTGTTATTTCAACATTGTCTTGGTAAAATATCTGTCCCAAAATTGGAGGAGAGGAGAAGAGAAACATCATCCAAATGGTTCTAAAATCCATATTTTACATACTATGCTAGTTTCATAAAACCCATTGGAAAGATAGGAAGAGAGATTTATGGGGAAAAGAATGGAAGTTTGTAAGGATGACACATAAATGAAAAGAATAAGGGTGTGCAGGTTTTAATTTTTTTCTTAAACAAGGAATTTTGGTCTGTCTTAAATGGACAAAATTTTTGGTTGGGGTACCTTACAAGATGTTAGAGAGTATGTTATGTGAAATCTCTGTAATAATAATTAAAACAAAAATAGTTTCCCACAGTTTATGAACATAGAATTAAAGGATCATAGAAGTAAAGAACCATAAAATTAAAGAGTCATGGAATGCTTTGTGTTGGAAGGGACCATAAAGACCATCTCAGTCCAACCCAGTCATGGACAACTGGCTCTAGGTGACCTTGCCTGAGCAGAGAAGTTGGACAAGACCTCCAGAGGTCCCTTTCAAAGCCAGCCTTTCTCTGATTCTCTGATGCAGTAATTCTATGACTCTGAGTCTAAATAACTCTCAGCCTTATGAAACTGAAGATCTGGAAAATAAGATCAGAGATGTTAAAACATCTGGCTTTACAGATTCCCCCCATCTGTCAGAAGTACAAGTTCTTCTAAGTCTACCAGTTGGTCTGAAAATTCCCTTTTTCACCTGATTTAAAATATTCTTAACCAAAAGGTTCTAATTCTGCATTGCCCCAGGGAAGGAAAATTGCAGGTTTCCTGCATCCTACTGCTGGATTCCATGCTGCCCATCAGAGAGGGGGCAAGAGGTAGAAACAGGTCAGTGTGTGGTGGAGCAGAGAGCAGCAGGTGAGAAGGGATGATAGAGGAGTCAGAAATTGCTGGTAATTGTGGTCCAGCCCTCCAAAAATTCCTGTCAAGAGGTAGAACTAGACACATGCTATTTTTCACTATTCTGTGAGCCTCTCATGGTAATGAGAGAAACTTGGGGTTTTTTGTTTTTTTTTTTCCCTATGCTCTGTGTGTGTTTGCGGCCACATTGCAGAGGGAGGAAGGAGCTATTTTTTTCCTTACAAATTGATATTTTAAATCTTCTCCCCTTTTAACAAACTCATTCATCTTCACAGCACCTTTGCTACCAGGCAATTTCTACAAATCAAGCTGAACATTCGATCTGTGTTGTTTTTAATGATCTTTCTTGCCAATATTTATAATGTGCCTTGAAAGCTGAGGCAGACCATGGGCTAGATATTTAATATTAATTAATATGTCACTCCCCAGAACACACACATGCTGAGAAAACGAGTAAACATGTTTAATTCTACCAGTGGGGTTGGAGGCTCTTGTAAATTGCTAATTAATTTTAAAGGTGTCCCTTCCTTCCTTTCTTTAGAAATTCATTTCTTCGTGCTCACCTCTTCTTTTTAATTGCAGCAATCTCACTTCTACAACCTGAATTTCAACCTCCCTTTTGCCCATACTCCCATTTCCTTTGACTCTTTCAAGCAAAATAAATAAAACTTTTTATAATTGCTATCAGTGCCTATTCAGTAGCACCCAATGGGGAAGATAGTTTTGGAAAGGAAAGAGAGGGTTTTGGAGGGATCCCAAAAAGCCAGAGGACACAGAGGTGGCTATAATTTTTAAAAATTCATGTTATTTCCACATTGTGCTAAATGTCATTCAAGAAAGGCCGAGAAATGTTCTGCCATTGATACATTGTGAGTCAAGGCTAAGATAACAGATAGAATATACAGATATTAACAACAGATAAAGCAAAAGAAACCCCATGAGACAGCTTTGGTCTGTGTGATAAGGAAACTGTAAAAGTATTATGGAGCCAAAGATGATCAGGAAATCAACATTCCCCTCCCTTTTCTGTAACAGAACTAAAATCTTGCCTCCAGGACTTGAGTAGCTTTGGGTCTGCTCTCTGTCCATGTGAGATTTACTTTGCCCTCAGAGCATGTAGGGTTGAGTTAAAGCATGGGGGCTTTTATGCAGAGATATCCAAGGTGATAAATTAAATGCCCAACGCAGGGTGATGATGCACAGATTTTCCCTGCCTCCTGTGCTTGTTTTCTGTTTCCCTTTTCCAAAGCAAAATGTCACACTACTGGGGTTGTGTCCCAGTGGAAATAAAAAAATTCAAACAGAAGAAAGGTGAGGGACATTTTGTCCCCTCTCAGCAGCTTTTTGGAGGTGGTGTTGGTTGGATTTGCTGCACCCTTGAATTGTCTCAAGCTCAGTTCTGGTGACTTTCCCATAAGAAAAAAAAATGTATATCTGAATTGTTAGTTTTTCTGTCAAATGTCATGTAAAAGCCATTAGTCTGCAATTAAATTCCTAATTTAGATTGGCTTTTTTTGTGCCTTTATCCTTTTCCAGTAGATCTCTTAGTCTTAAACATTTCCTAAAGCTCTTCCTGTGGCTAAAATATCCCTTCCTGTATTTCTTCCTCTCTCCAGCTGCCTTATTCCTTATGTAGCTCCTTCCTTATCATCTCAAGAGAAGGTTAGTACATTTTTAATGTCTAGTTCCTCCTTTCTGGATTAATGTGGGATAAACCTCATCATAGCTGCTGTTGAGAACAGCACAATGCCACTGATGGAATTAATAAGGAAGGAAGGAAAATATGTTTTCAAAGTCTGCCCAGCTCTGTCCTAGAAAGTCCTTCAGATGGGTGTGAACTGAATGCTCTGGGTTTAAGAGATATTAACAAATCCCAATAAACCCAAGCAGATTTCACTGAGCTCTGCATTTCCTGAGCTCCCTGTTACCTCACCTCCAGTGTATTGGTGACACGCCAGCAGATTGATTTGCAAAATTTCTGTCTTTATGACATTCTATAAACTGCTTTATGGGACAAAAGACAGATATATCCCTGTCTTACAGAGCCTCCAAATTGCAGCTTAATTAAAGCACTGTGAGACACAAAGGGAAGACAAGGGCACAAGATAAAAATCAGAGGGTTGTATTCTTGCACAATGGATTCCCATTACCCTAAACAGAATCCTACCAGGGAATGGATGTCTCTCAGCCAGATATCTTTCATGACACTGTAAATACAGCAAGGAAATGCTGGAGTTTTCATTCTGTTGGACAGGGAGAAGGGAAGGTCAGTCAGAAAAGGAGAAGGGAGAGTCTTTAGGGAGTCTTGGGTCCTTGGCACAGGGTGACAGAGAGCCTCATTGGGAAGATTCCTGTCAAAAAGGCAGCAAAGCTGTGTGGTGGGAGCCAGACTGAGGCAGGGAAAAGGCAAGGGAAGAAATGCCCAGGTGTGCCAGCAGAAGGACCAAGCCACCTCCCCAGAGCTGCAGGCTCTGCATCCCCCTTGGAGCTCGCTGTCACGGGGAGATGCTCTCTGTGCTGGTTGAGTCCTGCTCTTTTTATCTTTCTTTAGGTTTGGGAACTGGTGCAGAACCTATTACACAACAAGTACAGAGAGGAGAGAGAGAAGGGTGATAAGCCCTGTGGTAAAGGCATGTGTATGTCATTACATTTGGAATATGTGATGTAGTGACAGCCAAACTGAAGGCTCTTGGACTCAATAGCAAAGCACATTTATTTCAGCCTGGCCTCAAACAGTTAAGACAGATAAGAAGCACATCTGGGGACATGGAAAAAGCAGTATTTGGCTGGTTTTTATAGATGTGACTGTGTTTAGGCAAATTTGAACTGCCAATAAGTATTAAAGCTGTTAAGTTTGTTTATTCAGAATGACAATGAAGGAAGATAAATAGTCCTGTCTTAGGAGGAGGTAGAACAAGTCATGCCCAGAAACAAGCCTGAATAATGATTTTAATCATAGAACCACAGAATACTGAGTTGGAAGGATCTCACAAAGATCATTGAGTCTGACTCCTGGTCCTGCAGCAATCCCACCCTGTGCCTGAGAGCATTATCCAGATTAACTCCTTGTACTGTGTCAGGCTGGGTGCTGTGACCACTGCCATGGGGAACCTGGTCAGTGCCCAGCCACCCTCTGGGAGAAGGACCTGATTAAAGTGAAGGATTTAAAAAGAAGGAAAAGAGGAACCTTGACTGATGTAAGGCATGTTGCTTTAGAGCAATTAATTAATTAAATGCAGATAGCTCTTCCCTGTGAGGGTGGGCAGGCCCTGGCACAGGGTGCCCAGAGGAGCTGTGGCTGCCCCTGGATCCCTGGAAGTGTCCAAGGCCAGGCTGGACACTGGGGCTTGGAGCAACCTGGGACAGTGGAAGTTATAAATTGGAAATTTGGGTGAAAAGTTTGGGGCACTGACTGTTTGGATTCAACAGCAAGGATTTTATACCATGAAATGTTAGAGCAATGAAGCATTCCAGTCCTTTCAGAGGGATGTATCCTACAAGGACATCCTGAACAAGCATAACATGCTGGTTTAATTCCCAGCCTCTTACAAATAGCTGGAATATTCTTAGCCAAACTGAATAATGCAGCAAAGCCACCCCAAAAGCTGTTCAAACCAGTGTGTTTTATTGTGCAACTGAGATGGACTGAGAACCCAACTGGTGGCTGTCAGGGAGCTGCCAGTGAGTGATAATTCAATGCTTTTAGTCACATCCACATTCACATTACTTGGAAACTAACAGAGGGAAAACAATAAGAATAAAGCCAGAGGGGTTTTTGCTGAATTTTATTGAAGTAAAAATGGAACTATGAAATGAAGTTCGTAGGCAATAAGATGTAGGCACAGGACATTTTCAGCTTCAATATGAGAATAATTGAAAACTGCCAAAGTTTAACATTAACCTATTAGTAGTGGTGGAGCCTTAATATTAGAGCTCCAGATAGGGAAAAATTAAAGGCTTTCCTCCTCCTTGTGGTATGTGTTGCACTGCAAGGAAAGACAGAAAGTACCTAGAGCAACACATAATTAGTTAATACCAGAAAATGGTTCTTGTTAAAATCAGCAGCTTCTGTTGAGATCCATAAGCAGCTGCCTCCTGGGCATTGCTCTTTAAGCACTATTAATTGCAGCTAATGGTATTAATTGCCTTTTGCATTTGTCTGTCAAATGTGGAAAGGACTGTATATTGCACATGCAGTCTCTTCCTGATCTTTTTCAGAAATAAGGTTGGGGAAGACTGAGGAGAAAAGGCTCAGACACATCCCAGCCCTGTGTGAGGAAAAATCTCACAAATCTCCCCAAGGAGAATTGTAGCATTTGTGCTCAAACTGCGTAATAATAACAGCGTTTGGCTTAATATTTTATGGAGGGTTTTTTTAAAATTGGATCAGAATTCTGCCTTAAGTCTTCATTAAAAAGACATCTACCCCCCACCCTGCCTAATTCTTCCCATGGAGCTGCAGACTCTGCTGATTTTGTCTTAGGGATAAAAAAGCATCAGATCTGCTCATGGACAGCCCTAATTCCACACAGGAGATCAAAACGCTGTCATGTGCTGCTGGGTGAGCGATGCTGAGCCTGTCCCACACAGCAGCTGGCAGGGGAGCACAAGTTCAGCCCCAGATGATCTGCCTGTGACCATCTACAGCCTCGTGCTGTGAGCCTTGCCCATAGACCAAAGTCTGTCCCAGGACTGAGTCTCCAAAATATGTTATTACAGCTCAAGAGTCTAAAGTGCCAAAGCCACAAATCATTCCCCATTATCTTTTTGCAACTGGGGCAAGAAAACCACCATGATTTATCTGGGATCTATGAACACTGAGCCTGATAAAGATCTGCTGGAGCAGTTCTGCTTCCAGTTCCTCTGTCCTGGACTGCACAGGGGGAGCATTGTATGACCACATGAACAAAATCCCACAGCTTGTGCTGTCATTTATAAATAATAAGATTAATGGGTTTCATCAGGGACTGAATAGGATACCCTACAAAAACCTCAGTGTTCTCAGGCACAGGGTGGGGTTGTTGGGGTGTCCTGTGCAGGGCCAGGAGCTGGACTTGATAAACCTGATGGATCCCTCCCAACTCCAGATATTCTGTGATTCCATGATGGTAATCAAGCTGCACTACACCACACAAGGGGGAGAGGCAGAGCCTGCTCTTCTAAACCATCTTTCACTCCCATTTGTCAGTGTGGGAGTTTGTCCTTGCAGACAGACAGACACCAGGGAGCAGACAGCAAATTTCGGGTGTATCAAGATTATTGTCTCCCTTCACTTTTATTTGCACTGGATTTTTAAGTTAAAATTTCAAAATTTAGATGTTTTAAATTTTAAAGTGTTAAAATTTTACAAATTTAATGAGTTTGAATCAGCTTTAGGTTTGCTTTAAGTCAGGGTATCAGGGTGTTTGATGCCAAATTTGGAGCAGCAATTAGTGATTTCCAAGATGCAATTGGAACAGCTCAATTGGCAAAAATAGGGATTTGAGCAGCTACCTTACAAAACTGATGTCAGCTTAGAAATGAAGAATATAGAAATCCTTAGTGACTGCTGAAAATCATAACTCTATAGTCAGGGGCTTTACTTTCTGAAAAATTTAGAACTTACTACAATGTAATACAACATTTAAAAAGCCACTGTCTTCTCTTGAATTCATGTTTTCACTTGATTTTAGGATTGTTGGTCATATCCCTGTGGGGCTCAAAACCCCCAGGGAGAAACTGGTTTCTGTGTGACCATTTCAGTGCAAGGTTTCAGCTGAACCTGCCACAATGGGAGCACAGAAAGTCAGAGCAGTTTGTTCTCAGATGAGAGACAAACAGAGATAGTGGTAACTCAAGCTCTGGTGATACAGATCTTTATCCAACAGGCAGCACAACCTGGAAATTAAAAACCTGCTCTCATTTGTAGCAGTACTGATCCATTGAATGTTTCTTGCAGAAGGCCTGGCATGAAAAAAAAATTTTAGTAAGTAATAGAGGTGTGTTTCAAGATTTTCTAAGGGAAACTCTAAGCCAGGATAAATCTGGTACAGAGAAAGAAAGAAAGAGAGAGAGGGAAAAAGATGGAGAGAGAAAAAGAGAAAAGGAAGGACAGGAGGGAGAAAGGAAGGAATGGAGGAAATGAGGAATGAAGGAAGAGAGAAAGAAAGAGAGAGAGAAAGA
>VXBI01002656.1:365450-434076 GCA_013397375.1 Toxostoma redivivum
GAAAGAAAGAAAGAAAGAAAGAAAGAAAGAAAGAAAGAAAGAAAGAAAGAGAAAGAAGAGCCAGTCTGAAGCAATGGGAGGTAGGAAGATAAACTCAGAGGTAGATTGTTTAACTCATTACCAGCCAAGCAATCCTAAGAGAGCAGCTCTCTGTTATCAATGCAAGATGTGCTCCAGGCAAAATTTCCTTGGCGCATTATTGACCTTTAAAATTACATCCTACTCCCAAATATTGCTCCATGCTGCTATCTTTTATTATACTTGGCTTTCTTACAGCATTTGTTTATCAGTCTGCTCTTCTGTGTTTACCTTCAGCCTTTCAGAAGCAATTACAGAGGATGGACATAACTCAAAATAACAGGTGTAGCACAGAGACAAGAGAGGCTAACAAAGCTCAGGATGAAGGAAAAAGGGGATGGGACTGGGGTTGGAAGAAGGAAACAGTAATAGAAATTATATAGATGAATCCTGTCACTTCTCATTAGGATTTGACAGCACTGCAGCATAAAATATGCACAAACTGGCCACCCTTGATCAGACCAGATGTCAGGTGCACAATGTGTAGAATAACACTGAGAGATTCTGGTTCTACAAGGCCAGAAATGACCCTTTGATGGACTCAGACCTTAGAGTTAACCTAAATCCCACTTCTAGCAGTGAGGTTGCTGAAAGGCTCTGTTTAAGTGCAAAGTGGAAGGGCCCAGAGATGGCACAAGGGATCATCCTACTGCAGCCAAGCTGGGATTCCCTGTGACTTCAAGTACCACTGATAAATTGGTAAATCAGTCTTCCACGCCTTCTGAGTCTTGCCTTTAATAGGACAGTAAATATAAATAGGACAGTAAATATAAATAGAATATAATTTCCTCCTGATGTGACTTCCTTCAAAGGATTTTCTTTCTGGAAGGGTTCCCAGGACATGGCTATCCCAATAAAAGCATCATTGTTCCTGCTCCTGTTAATATTAGACAACAGATTTCTCCTGATCTTCATTCAGAGAGTGAAAAATAATTGATCTCTCTGTATGAACAGTTCCAGCAATAGATCCATAAGTAACAGTGAGAGAGAGCACTATGCTGCTTTCCAAGGACTTTTGCACTGTCTCATGAAGTAGAAAAATACTGTAAGAAATTAAAGAAGATGAAGAAAAATTGAAGCATTGCAAAATAATGTGGAATCATAGAATGGTTCAGGTAGAAAAGGACCTCAAAGTTCATCTGGTTTCACCCCCCTGCCATGGGAGGTGACATATTCCACTAACCTGGACTCCTCCAAGCCCCATCCAGCCTGACCTTGAACATTTCAAGGTGGTAAACTTGTCCTTGAGTCATCTTTGCCTTGATATGTCAGCTTGCTGGTTTGTCAAGTCTGATCTTGCTGTCTCAGTGCACAGGGCTGACACAAACACACTGAATTTCTCCAGGCTCCTGTCAGGCAGTGGAGTGATGCTGGGAGCACGGCACAAGGATCTTCCCTTCTTCCTTTATTCATAATTAAAATTATGAGCAGCTTCAGATTGACAGCTGAGCCAGCACTGAGCAAAGTCACCTGGGCAAAAGGACATGTGGTTGCCACAATGTCTTTAACTGGAAAATCAGCTTTGGTTCCCAGAAACTCTCTGGGAATTTCTTGGAAGAAGCTGGATTTTGTCCTTTGTGAGCACTGGTGAGCTCCATGTTGCTCAAATGAAGACAAAACCCAAGAGGAAAATTGCAATTGAACATAAGGGGCAGGTGAACCCACAGAGCTCCTACACATTTTCTACTTTGTGCTGTCTGTGTCTCGTGGTTCAGTCTGCTGGAGTTCCTCTGTCATGTACAGGAAAAAGCAGGCACAAGTTATACAGGAATTAGATGCTGCTTGGTTGAATCCCAGAGCCTTTTCCAGAGCCATCCCTTGATTTCTGGTGACCTATTAGCATAAGCCATCCTCTCCACCTGTGAAGATGAATGAAATGGCCCCTCTCTGTCTCACAAAAGCATTATAAACCCATTATAAAGATTACAAGGTGCTTGGAGACCAGGAAGGTGTAAGAATTATTAGCAGATTATGATGTAGGAGTTGCACTGAGACCCCTGAGCTCATTTTCATGTAGTCCTACAGTTATTTGTCAACAGCTAATGATTTTTTAACCTCCATCTGCACAAATTAAATCCAAAGTTGTGGTGTAGAGCACATTTGCCAACATTTCTCAGTCAGATCCATTCAAGTCCTGGGTTATCCCAGCTCTGGAATTCTGTTTTCCAATGCACATGCTCTAACAGGGCAGATTCAGATGGAACAGGTTGCCCAGGGAGGTTGTGGAATCATTGTTGCTGGAAATGTGCAAAAGAAGTATAAATGTGGCACCTGGGGATGTGGTTTTTGGGGCCTTGGTAGTGCTGAGGGAGTGGCTGGACCTTTGAGGGCTTTTCCAGCATTAATTATTCTATGATTCTATGAATAAGCTACTTTTGGGAGAGGGAATATTTATTTTTTGTGAACTTATAATCAGATTGTCTTGTGGATCAGCAGGGAGGCCACAGAATATAATGGAAACATTTGCATAGACTTTAATAGGTTTTGTGTCGGATCCATAGCATTGTGGGATAACAGAGTGTATTATTACTTCTTCATCTAATAATCCCACACAGCAGTGGCCTTACACATATCCCATTGCCTTCCAAGGATAAAAATACCTCATTGATCAATTTTGCCTCCCTCTTAAATTATTCTGTCAATTATTCAGCAATTTTGTTTTTCTCATGACGACTGACATCACAAACACCTCTTCCATTTATTTTCAAATATCTGTGTAGAATTTCTGGAGAATTCAAATCCTCTTTATCACAAGAAACCACAATGGAAAATACACGTGCATGTTGGTGTTTATATCTTTGTGTGTCCTATCAGGAATTTGGCTCATTTCCCCAATACCATCAATATGTGTTTGTGTGGTTTAGGACTCTGAGAATTGCATTTTTCCATGGTTTCATTAACCATGTCAGACCTTCAGTTGAACGTAATTGCAAGTGCCAGTCTGAAGAAATTAATTTTGTGGCTATCATCATTAGGCAGAACTGCTAGGGGTTTAATTCTGCCCTGTAGAGGAAACCCACAGAGCAAAACACAAGAGTGGGAAGAGCTAATGCTTTCTCATTTTGTAGCAGGAATTACTCATCAGATCCTATTTTTTTTTCTGCTTTAAGCACATTTGCACTTAGCTCTCCATGCAGGGGATAAAAAATTCAGGGAAAGTGTATCTGAGTAATCCTTCACCCTGCAAAAATTTAAGCCCAGCACTTTACTCTGGTGCAAGCAGTGAGCATAGCAGCATGCTGGCAATTTACTTTAGACCTGTGGACAGTCTTTTGGCTCATCCCCTGGCCTAAGTGGTTCTTGAACAGCCAGGTGCATGGCAGCTGCTTTGGCTGGGGTCCAGGACAGGAGGAGCCTCGCTGTCTTATGGATCTTCTCCAGAAAAACTCTGCTTCCTTCCCACATGGCCCAACTCTCAAGCATGCTAAGCTCATATTTGCTGGTTTGGCTGTGAAAAGGGGTTTAAAGTTATGTAGATAAATAAAATCCTTAGGCTAGACACCAACCCCAAAATAGTAAGATCAGGGTAACCTTATCCAGCTGGCCTTGGACACTTCCTGGGATGGGGCAGCCACCCTGTGCCAGGGCTCACCACCCTCCCAGGGAGGAATTTCTTCCTATTAGCTAATTTAAATCTACCCTCTTTCAGATTAGAACCACTACATCTTGTCCTACAAATATCAGAGCTGGGTGCTGGACAGGGTCATTGAAGCTTTCACCAAGTCCTTGGAATATCATGGAATTCTGGCATGTTTTCTGTCCTGGGAAATCCCAGAAAAAGCAGCCACTCCTTCTTCAGGGGCAGGTTGGACAGGGCTTGGAGCAACCTGGGATAGTGGGAGGTATCCCTGCCCATGGCAGGGGTTGGAATTGGATGATCTTGAAGGTCCCTTCCAACCCAAACCATTCTGATATTCTGATTCCTTCTGGATCTTAAATTGTTTTGTGAAACTAGAATTCTCTTTGGATCACAGGGAAGTTCAGCACTAAAATAAATATTTCAACTCCTCAGGAAAATACACCCTGATAATTTTGGGCTCTTTACTCAATGAAGACAAAGCTGAGTAAGAATTAGTAACATGTCCTTTCTTACTCTGCTGTGTTTCTCCACTTATACCCTGGTGGTTTTCGAGTGTTCTCAGAGGAGATGAAAGTTTGAATGAAAGCAGAGAATGAAATTGAACCTGGAGAAGTGCTGCAGCAATTCCATTTTGGGTTCAAGGGGGTTATTTGTAGGGTTCTTTTTTCTGCTCAAGTGCTTTGATCTCTTATTCACACTGCAAACCTTTGAGATTGCTCTCTGCTTTCCTGCTCCAGGAGAACAGCTCTCAGACCTGGATTCAGCACACACTCCTGGGTGTTTCATGTAAATGACTCAGGCCCTCAGGCAGAGTCAGGAGAACAATGTTGACAAGTAATTTGGAGATTCAGATGAGAATTAAATGTGGTACTGGCAGGTACCACATTAACAGGTGCTGGCAACCATGCTCTTCTCCTCCAGAGAAGTAATTTGCTCACAAACATGAACAGAGAATTGGGATATTTAGAAAATTTTCAGTTAAAAAAAATAATCCAAATGTCTGTGGGTTAGGGTTGTTTGTGGCAGCTGAGGAATAGGACTTTTTATACCCCTCACAATCATCCAGCTTTCAATTTAATTTGTCTCCTTGTTTTGTCCTACACATGGCTGTGTTACAGACTCCAGAATTTTGTCAAAGTCCCAAAGATGCCCTGAAAGTGGTTCCTGAATCACAGAACTTGTTATTTCTCTATCTTTGCCTTAACAAAGAGCCACTTTCCACCAGAAGGAATTTACAGGCCAACTTTCAAACTTTGACTGTGACCTTTAATACAAAAAAGGTGCAGACAGAGTTTGTCTTTGAAATGGGAACATAAAAAATGGAGCAGGGGGCAAAAGGGCCTCAGGATATTACAAGTGAGCTGCAGCTGAGGATGGAAATGAAAGGGAATGTCTTACAGAAAGTATGAGATGTCTGAAGAGAGCAGAGTCCAATATAAACAGCTTTTCCAAGTGCACTCCATCCTCATTAACATGCTCTGGGGCTTTGTTCCTCCCCTGTGACGGGTTTGAAGAAGGATTTGAAATTTTGCTATTGCTTCTAGCAGGTAGGCTTAATTCCCCATCTAAAGCTCACTGAAGTCAAGGAGAAAAAAGATTCTCGTTGAGGTTGGTGGACCTTGGCTCAGTCTCTCTGACATTTAGCTGAGGTAGCTGAAACTTGTTCCCCTCGAGCCATGCAGAGGTTCTGTGGAACTGAGCTCTCCCCCTCTGTGTGAGGTATAATAGGCCATAGTTGAACACATTAATGAAAAGGGAGGTCAGAAATTTGGCTTCCTTGTTAGCTCTGTGTCCTGCTGCTCCCACACTCCCTCCAGGCAGTGGGGTGGAGGAGAGAACTGGGAAGAAAAAGAAATTTGTGTGTTGAGATAAAGGCAGTATAACAGGACAGAAAAAGAAGGGAAAATAATAATAATAATAACAATTAATTTAAACTAGTGATGCACAATGCAGTTTTTCACCACCCACAGACTGATGCTCAGCCAGTTCCCAACCAGAGGTCCCAGGCCAGCTTTCCCTTTCCCTGTTTATAAAAATACCTCATGATGCCATATGGTCTGAAATATCCCTTTGGATCAGCCTGCCCTGGCTGTGTTCCCTCCCAGCTTTTGTGGCCACAGCCAGCTCTGGCAGGGTGCTGGGAGAAGCTGAAAGGTGCTGGACTCAGTGCAAACACTGCTCAGCAGCAGCTAAGAATCCGTGTTATCAACATCATTCTCACACTGAACCAAAACACAGCACTGTGCCAGCTACTGGGAGGACAATTTACTCTATCCCAGCCACGGCATGCTGCAAAGGCTCAAAATTTGTTAAACACTCTGGAAGACTTTGAGCCAAAATCACAAAACGTTGGGGAATACGTATATGTATATGTATATGTATATGTATATGTATATGTATATGTATATGTATATGTATATGTATGTGTGAAAGCCAAACAATTGGAAACAATTTATGGTTTTTGTTTTGTGGTAAAATAAATCAGAAAGAAAAGGAAAAAGGCAAATATTTGCTTCTGTGTTGCTGTAAACATCTGTTGTAGCAAAATGACGTGGATGCAGAGCAAGACGCACTGCAGGAGAGCAGCACCTGGCCTGGCAGAGCAACATCCAGGGCTCTGGAGCAGCTCCAGGGGCTGTGCTGTTTGTGATGCACATCACAGCAAGGGATTTCAGAAATGGATTCTCAAAGAGCAGCATTCTGAGCTAAAACCCATCAGTTTCTGCATGGAGGAAAAGGCAGAAGCCAACAGTTTACTTTAAGTTCCCCCCATTCCTCAGAGTATATTTTTTGTAGGGAAATCATTCCTATTTAGGACTGACAAATATTATCTGTTCTCGTAAAAGCAGGAACTTTCTTTGCAGAGCTTGGCAGAGTTATTCCAGTTTTCCACTGCACAGTAGGTTGTTTCCACTTTGTATTTACAAGCTAGCTCTGCTATCAGAGCACCTGCAGGAAACAGAACAGATCAAGTGCTTGTCTTTTCTCATCACCTGGATTCCAAACCCTGTGCTCAAGGACAGAGCTGTACCCTGAAAGGTAAAGGAACAGCTCCTCATTCATTTTGCTGGAAGTTTTCACTGTTCAGACACAAACTGAGTGCAGATTACCCAGAAAAGGTAAAAAAGGATGATAATTGTGGTATGAAGCCATCAGAACACTCCTCAAGAAGAGGGTTAGGGTGTGAATTCAGGCTGGGGACAAAGATACTGACCTCCTCTTCAAGGACTAGATTATGGAATAAAAAAATGGATCAAGTTTTTTAGCAACCTTAGCTCATCCATGGGCAGGGACACCTTCCACTGTCCCAGGTTGCTCCAAGCCCCAATGTCCAGCCTGGCCTTGGACACTTCCAGGGATCCAGGGGCAGCCACAGCTTCTCTGGGCACCCTGTGCCAGGGCTCACCACCCTCACATTAAATGTATTGTGTAAATGCAAAATGTATAAATTAAATGTTAAATGTATAAATTAATTATAGATATGTATTTTAAATAAACTTGCAATTGTATAACCTGAAAAACAACTGCCAGAGCATGGTCACTTTTCACATGATTACATGGACTGTGGCTTCAGGTGGTGTTGCCTTTTTCTGTCTCTCTGGTCTCCCCACATCTCTGAAGTCAATAGTCAATGTTCCTAATATCTCTTTTCTCCTTTTCCCTCTGTGATTTGGGTTTGAGATCATGCAAGGTAGGACAGGACACTCAACCTCATTCTCACAGGCTCTTGCTGAGAGCTCCAGACGGGTAAAGGCAGGGAAGGGCTCACAGCATCCCTGGGCATGGCAGAAAGGGAAGTTTTTCCATCCCTGTGAGCTGCAGGGGGCCCTTTCCAGCCAGCCATGCTCTGTATCCCTCCCATTCCAATTCCCTGGGCAGAATATGGATAATCCACAGGGCTGGCAGGACTTAGGGCTGGGTGAGGCTCCAGAGCTGAGCCATCCTGGGGCTGAAGGATGGATCAAGGGCTCACCTGCCAGCCTGGAGAGCCCCTGTGTCTGCAAGCAGCACTTCCTCACTAATGCTGCAACAGCACTGCTCAGGAGTGCCTGGGTTTTCACAAGGCAATGATTTAAAAACCCCAGAATAAATCAACAGCACTGATGCAGAGAGAAACTCTGCCTTGCAATGGGCTTGCAGTTTGACTTCTGCCTGCACCCCACAATATTTGCTGTGCTCAAACCTCTGTTTCAGACATTTTCCACAAGGTTTCTGTAGGTTGTCTTTCCTAAGAGAGCTAAACATCCATATCCTCAATTGCTTCCAAAGAACTCTTTCCAGATCATTATGCTAAAGATTGTTTTCCTGTGTGGAGTTAAAAGAAGGCTGTTACTACTGCCTACTGAGCTTGCTCTACCTTGACAGCAATTGTGCTGGTGATTTTTAACTCATAGGATTCACCTTTTCAACTTTTTATTGTTTTTTTTAGTACTACTTCAGTGCAATCTTGAGGATAAAATTGGTTTTTATGAACATTGGAATAGAAGAAATGGTGTTAAGTTTGAAAGCCCAATTTCCATTCCATCACCTCAGTTTGAGCCATGTAGCATCACCTTAACTGATGTAAAATGCCAAGCTCCAAACAGAGGGGCAGGAGGAACAGCAGAGCTGCTGAGATGTTTTACACAAACCTGGCCAACCCTCACTACCAGGTCAAAAACAGATGTTATTCTCCCACATCCAGACAAATTGAATTTCTTCCCTCTGCACTAGAAAAGCAAATATAAAGGTGTCTTTCCCAGAACTGGACTAAGCCTTGTAAAGAAAATCCTTATCTCGACATTGTGCCATAGCCAATTGAGCTCATTCTGTGTTCTGACCTTTTCCTGGACGTCTAGACCATGGAAATCAGATATTATATCCTGCAAGAAGCAGCTGGATCCCTTCCTTGGATGATTTTTGAGTGCCCTGAGAAATCAGAGACAACATAGCTGGTTTTGTCAGTCTTCTATCCCCTTGGCACACATAACAGTAGAAAAATACGGGAACCAAAGAAGAAATATTTCAGTTCTAAAGCTCACAGGTGACAAGACAAAGGATTTCTGGACAGCACTAACATTTCCAAGGGTTTAGAAAGTGGAGAAGGGAGCAACAGGCTGCAGGACCAAGTTGTTTGTCACTTTATACAAAGGGGAACTGATGTTGTAGGTGCTGGAGACAGAGGTAAGGAGCCACTGGAACAAGGTGCAAGACTGAAAATCAAGGTACATCTTCTCTGCCCAGGCATGAAGGCCACAGGCATCCAAAGAGAGCACATTTACCACCACGTGGAGTCCAGCTCCCTCCCAGATTTGTCCCTGCAATACATCCCCTGGAACATGTTTGGAATATACCCGTAGCCTTCTAAACTGTTTGAGAGCTAAACACTGTTATTTATGTCCCCAGCTGTGCCAGGGTGATTTCATCCTATTATTTTTTATTGCAGTGCTAGAGATAGATAACAGCTGCAGTACCCAGCCTCATTTTAAGTATGTTGAGCAATGGGATTTCTCTCAGTTTCCTTGTGAGGATCTTCTGCAGTCTCACAGATCAATGTGTGGGAGCATCTTTCTTGATCCCTGCTTCCCTGGGTTCATCCCATCGCTTGGGAAATTCTGCACAGCCTTTTCATCAGGAGAAAGTTCCCAGGATAAATTTTCATGTTCTACTCTTCACTCAGACTAAAGAGTTTTATCTGTGCAACAGGGAATTTCACAGTTAAGGAGTCAACATATTTTAAACCACCATGATATATTTATAGGCCTCCTTGCTATACATTGGCACTTTTCTTAAAGGTTTCTTAAATTCTCCCTAGCCTGGTAGAGATTTACAACAAGTTCACAGATCTCCTAACCTTATTTTATTTATAAATTTAGACATCAAAACCCCACTGCCATGTGGGGAAGAGGTTTGAGGAATTCATCACAAGAATCTGTTTTATATAAGTTTTATTTTATTCTGATTTGTCAATCTCTCCTTCAAGGTATCCTTAGCAGAAGTTTTTTGTGGGTAAATTGGTGATGAAGGTAGTCAATTAAGAATCCCTGAAAAGTGTTTCTTTATTGACTAACAGCCTGCAGAATTGCATGTTCCTCCTTCCTGAGAAGCAAGGCTCTTCATCATGATTAATTACTGTCGAATCTCCACAGGTTTGTAACAGCAAGATACAAGATATCTACCATAAATCACCAAATAAAGTATTTATTAGAGAAAATAACAAGAGGAACATTTCAACTGTCCTCATGAATCACATGCAGGTCTATCTGGCTTCTCTGGGCAGTAATAGAACTTTTTTTTTTCCTTTTTGTCCATTTTTTTTCTCCCTGGAATATTTCATAGCAGATCTGTTGGAAAAGGGTTCTTACCTTGTACCATTCTTCTACCTCTTCCTGTTCTGTCTGGAGCAATGCTTGAAATAACATGCCAGATTTAGATGTCTGCTATCCACAAAGCACGAAGGCAAACTTGGAAAGGAGCTACAGCAGGAAAATCTGAGAGGAATAACTTTAAAAAGATTGATTCGTTTTCAAAGCTCATGTAGACAATCCAAGCTAAGAAAAAAGCAAGCTCATGCCTTGAATTTTACTGGCATCTAAGGGGTCTGCAGTGTGGAAACAGTGATAAAGTCAAATTTTCTATCTATAGGTGGATTTTGAGAAATCATGCCTATTTTTTCCATTTAATTATTAAACACAGAACACTCAGCTTTAAATTGGAGCCTTTCAGCCAGTGGTAGATATTTCTGTAGAGCATAGGGAACAGCTCAACCTAACTAGGAATTTACTACTGCATTTTCTATGTCTCTCAAAAACTCACGATGGACAATCCTCCTCCCACCTTTTATCTGGCTGACATCTTCACTTACCTGTGAGCAAGGAGGTCAATTAAAGGCAGACAATTTGAAGGAAGAGAATGTCATGACTGAAATGGTGCAGCAACAATTCATTTAATGGGAAGGGATTGTGCAAATTTTGAGGGAATTACTTTAGTGGGGAGGCAGCTGAGTATCTGTCCTTAATCCCCTTCTCCTCGGTTCAGAATGGATATGAAGCAGGAAACTGTTAATGGTGATGAGGGAAATCTGCTCCACAAGGCTACCCAGAAAGGCACAGCTCCACAAAACCCTTTTGCCAAAACAATAGTGACTCAGAAACCCAAAATATTGATTATTTAGGTACCAAAAGCAACAGCAGTGGAGACCACCAACTGGTTTCCCAATAGAATAAAACACTTAAATGTTTGTAGAAGATGAAACATCTCCTTTTCTGTGCTGTGCCACCAAGGGTATCCACATGGAGGAAAACATCTTTGAATCCAAACTTCACAAAGCAGATCAGCAGGTTCCATGTGAGAAATCAGCCAATGCTTGTGCTTATTCCCTGCTGAACAACCGATCCAGCTGTTGAGAATTAAAAAATCACCAGGGTTTTAACTGCACATCCTTGTGCCACTTTCAAGCTCCAATTCCCAGGTGAAGAAATAATCCTGGTGTTCCAGGTCCATTGCAGGGGGTCTGCAACACTGGCAAAAGGATTTGACAGCATTTTGGGCTGCCAGGTTTGCACTCTCATGCCAGCAGAGGGAACTTCACTCTCATCTGGAACAAATGGAAGTTTGCATTTCTTGCTTTTCTTTGTGCCCACTGTTTAGCAGAACAAGGGCAATCCTGAGGAAATGAGGTGAGAATTAGAAATGGTGGATTATTATAAGAAAGGGAGAAAACCATAACGTGGGAGGAATGGGAAAGGTGAAATGACAGAGAAAGTTGTTAAAATGAAAACCAAAAACATGACATCGAACAAATCTTGACATTTTATTCTTACTTTTAATTGGATCTTGTTGATTTACTCTTTAATATTATATAATAGTTGCAAACATTTGGAGCATCAATTCTTTGCAGACAATGCAAAAAAAATGAATGTACTACTGCATTTTCTTTCCTAAATGAGAGAATATTTTCTGATTCCTGTTAGAAATATTTTGCTGCTTTTATACACGACCACAGTTCATTCCTGTTCAATGCAGGGTGTCTTCTCTCTTGAGAGGTGTTGACTAGCTCTAGAAACAATGGGGAACATTTGCTTCTGTATGAATGAAAAGTTATTATGAATTTTCTAGGCTGGTGGGTTTGCAAAATATGAAATACACATTATGTCAAAACAGAGGAGATGGAGTTGTAATCACTCTGATGTGTGACACACAATTAACAATGTTTGCAAATTTGCATTTATGAATAAAATTCCAATTGAAACAGATATTCAGCAGGCAGTAATGAGGTTTTGAGGACACAGCCAAGGTATGTTCATACAACATAAATCAATGAAGCATATGTGCTGAACAAACATGTGAGCAGGGATAACACATTTCTTAATGAAAAAGTCAGAAAAATCCTGGCACGTTGAGCACTTTCATCATCAGGCTGTGTGTGCTTCTGAAAGGACCAAACCCTGGCAGCAGGACTGGCTGTTGGATCACCTTGAGGGGCAGCAAACATTGCTGTGCTCGGGTGAATGATGGAAACGTGCACAGGGTTCTCATAACTCTCCCCGTCCCTCACTGTTTATCAAATCATTCTGCCTGGAGATGGGCATGAAGGAGGGGATTACAGCCCAGCTGACATTTGAATGTGCTGGAAAACGTTGGTGGAATTTTTCTTCCTCTTCCCTTTTTCTAATTTGGTGTTTCTCCAATGTTTTTCCCTGCAATATTTCATCCAGACAGGTTTGGCTTTATTACAGCCTCAGGCATCCGTGCATGCAGGTGTTCCTAAGTAATCCTTAGAAGTACCAAGCATGAGCATTAAGGTTTTGCCTCAGGCAAATTTGAGGAATATTTGAATTGGGTAAGAAACAGGTATTTTTGTGAATACAGTGATGTAAAATATCTATAAACTATGAAAATGTGCTGGAGCACTCTGGGTTTTTCCAACTCAAGCCTACAAATGAGGTACCTACCATTTTTCTAGGGAAAAAAAGAAAGAAGGCTAGACAGACCTTTGCCATTGAAATGTGTTTCAATGAGATTGGTAAAGAAAGAAAGAAAAAAAAAAGAGCCAAAAATGGTAATTGCAGGAAAAATAGCAAAATCCAGCTATCTATGAAAAGGAGCCTTACAGGTTAGCACAGGAATCAATTGTTAGCACCTCCTGCCCAGGCACATATTGATAAATTGGAGGTAAAGGATGAATTGGAGAGAAAGACAAAGAGAAAAATTATTAGTAGGGAGAAGGGACTGACTGCTGAGAGGAGAGCAGAACTAATGAGGTTGAGCTTGGCTAAAGGAGAGCTCAGGAAAGGGGCATAAATCTACCTGTCTGTAAGCTGAATACCAAACCAATACCAAAGGCAGGGCTCTTTGAGTCAGATCATAGCAAAATTGGGTGATCTGTGAAGGAAAGTGGGGAAAATCGTTCACTAGAAGATGCGTGTGGAGAGTGGAAATGAAGACTCTCATCAATTTTGATTGACTCTGATCTGTATCTGACCCCTTGCTCCAAACTGCTGCGTTTGAAACCTCTCAGTTCACTGTTTTTAAATGCCATGTTTTGACTTTATCACATTTCAAATGATGCTTTAAGGTTTCATGTAGTTACACTTTACTGTTTACAAAACACTTTTGTGTTTTTGAACTGTATTGTTTGACCTGAAAAATGTCAGGGAGAAGTGCTTTTTATATGGTGAGAAAAACCAAATCTGTTTCCTTTCCAATCAACCTTGAATAATTCCCCTCCCCTCAGTTTGGCAACAAAACAAAACAAAAAATATCAATTATTCACAGAGCTCTACTCCTGAGGGCACAATTAAGAATAATTGGAAGAAATTAAGCAATAGAGAATGTAGGCTTCAATAGTAGGGAGAGCTTTTCTCCTGGTGGGAAACTCCTGAAAGTCACTGAGTGCTGGTTGTGGATGCTCAGTCTCGTTACAGCATCTCATTGGAGATGCCAGCATTGCTGGGGCACTGTTAAATATCCTGAGAGCACATTTTAAAATCACACTGGTCAAAACTGTTTGGAAACTCTCTTTGGACCACCAGGCATCCAGGTTGTGTTGTCCAAAAAGGGAGGTAACAACCCAAAATCATCTCATTTTTGTCTCTATCTTGTACCACTGCTTTGGGGGGCAGCTTGTTTGACACCACCTGTGCAGGGTTCTAAATTCTTTTCTTGCACAATCATTGCTGGAACAGGTCAGGCAGAATTTTTGGAGTTTCTGGATAGGTGTAAAAGAATATTGGTATTTGAGGAGCTTCAGGCTAGGAGGGGTGCAGTGGAACTGGGGGTCAAATAGCAATTAAAGCATAGAACTATGGTATAGCATATATATAACTAACAGTAGCAGTATATATAGTATATAACTGGAATTAATCCATCTAATTCCAACCACTGGGGGTTGGAACTATTGCAATTATTGGAACCCTCCTTTGGGGGTTGAAGTGGGTGAACTTTGAGGAGCTTTCCAACCCAAAACATTCCATGATGCCATGACACACTCTGACTTCCACACGTCATGGTTACCTGAGTTTTACTCCTGTAATTTTTCTTTTTCTTTTTTTTTTTTCTATTGCTGTTGCTTTTGCCTTTTTCTTTCCCTTTTCCCCTTTCCCTTTTCCCCTTTCCATTATCCAAAATCCACCCCTGTGTGTTTATACTGGAAGATAAGGGACTGCCTTATAAAAATTTCCAAGTGTGTGATTTACTGATAAAACTTTTAAGTTTTTGCAGGCCCTCTGACTATTGCTCCTTTTCAACCATGAGTTTGTGCAAATCTTGGCTGCTCCCTTCCCCTTAGGGGATGCCACAGGAGGGTGGTATTGGTATTTTGTAGTGTTTTATTTTTAGCTGGAAAGTTGTGCAATATAAAGGCAAGCATTTTAGGAAAGACTGCTACATTTAGCACTAGGTTTTCCAGGCCAAACAATAATATAAAGAAAAAAATTGAGGTTCTTTGATAGGGCCCATTTTCCACACAGTTTTGATTGGCATTAATTATATTTACAGCCTTTACCAAGGGAATCTCATATAAGGTTTTCCATTATTTTGCGTGGGAGTGACAGATGCAGGGTGTCTAGCCTTACTCAATATTATTATTACTGTCCCTCCATCTTCTGGAATTTCAGTGCAGTGAAATGATTTATTAACACTCACAGCAACTGATCAGCTGCTCCTCTGCCAGATCCATCAGAGAATCCTGAAAATTGTCTGAACTGGCTGGTCATGGAAAGGGGGGACTTTGGTAGGTTTGGTTCTTTATTGCTTGATTTACTAAACCACTTATAAACAGTGCTGTCATCACTCAAAATACAGAATAGCCTTTTGTAATTTTCCAGGATGGAAGTGTTTGGGGAGCACTCTTGATATTTTGTGATATTGTTCTAATGGTCATCCCTGTCTCCTGCAAGGGTTTCTACTACTCATAAGAATGCTTTTGCTCAAAATATATTTTAAATTTTCTGTGACACTGCTTACAATGGCTTTTACCCTCATGTCATCAGCTTCTCTTCTTAGTTAATTTCAGAATTTCTTTGTCATAGAAGTTGCCCTTTATTTTCATTTCTTAAAGTTTTAAGTTTTCCTCATTTTCAGTTTTGCTTTTTTTTTTCCCACTTTCTGCTTTTCTTTCTTTTCTTTCTCTCATTGAGATGAGTGTTCAGTTTATTCTTATTTAATCTTGACTTGGTGGGTTTTTTACACTTTGAATCTATATGCTAAAAGAAAATGTGATTTTTCCATCCCTGTTTTTTATTCCTGCTTCTGTTAGCTCATTGTTTTCTTCAGCATTGGGAAATCACCCTGTTGAATGACTAAGTGAAAATATTGCTGCTTAGGCCTGTCCTCTATTTCTCCTGCATATAATCAGGTTGTGACCACTGCTGCCTTAGCAACCACCATTTGCTAGTTCAGTGATTAATTCATTTTCAGTCATCATACCCAGATCCCCAAAAGAGTTATCTTGCATTCTGTGTGACACATTTTCTTTGAAAATTCAGGTTATTCTGATGGAAGCAGGCTGGATGATATTAAATGAACAGCAGTGGAACAGACATAAAGAAATTCCCTATATGTTTAAATCAGCATTTCACAGAGAAAAATAAAAATTGAGAGAAATGGGGAAGTTTGAAGCTCTCAGAAAGGGTGCTTAGAATGGAGGCCGAGCAGAAATACAGCCAAAAAAAAATCAAATCTCAACTGGCCCACACATCAGTTTAGGGAGGTGCACAAAAATACTTTAGCAAGTGAGATGTATTTAATAAAGATGGTCCCAAAACATCTGGAAAGCCTTTTCAGTTTAGCAAGCTATTGGGATGTGAATGTGTATTTATTTGGTCTGCCTCTATTTCCAAAGAGCAAACATTTAAGAGTCCATTCTAAGACAAAATCCATCTGTTTCTCCAACAGTTTTAAAAAACAGTTTACTTTCTCTAAAATTAACTTGTCTGACACATTGTCATGCTTGGTTACTACAGCAACTGCAGCACAGCCATGCCACGGGATATTAATTTTATCTGAATTTTTACCACCTAACTTTTACTTGTATGTGTGTAGATGTGTGTGTATGCAATGCAGAGTTCTGCACCAGCTCCCAGCCAGCTGAAAATACCCTTTTTTTTTTCACTGACATGGCCTCAATAAAAACACCCATACCAATATTTCAATCCCAAGATTTATTTTTTTATCTAGATGCAACCAGCAGTGTTCTTAGTTCTCTATAAACAAGACGTGCAAGGGTCTTTCCTGCTGAGCCCCAGATTCACTGGGTTTCACACCCCAGTTCTGACACCCCCATGGCACTTTGAACAAGAGCATGGGGCTGAGGAGGTGGGAAAATATTTTTGTGACACCACAGCAGCACAGATTGGAGCTAAGGGCATCTTTACCAGTGTTTTCCCTTTTCCTGCTTTGGAAAATTTCAAAATTGAATTTTGAATGGGTTCTAATGGGGTCCAATTTATAACAGGAGCTGAGAGGCTTTATCATTATAGCATCACTGTTGTAACAGTGCAGGGAAACTGTGGATTTCAACAATCTGCCTCAAAAATATGTGTGAGATCTCTCCTTGTCCTCCTCCCTTCCCCCTGTAATTTCACCATCTGCTATCCACATCCACAAAGCAAAGCAAACCCAGGCTGATCTTCTCCTGGTCATTTTATAGAGCTGGGGATTGCAATGCAGGCAAAGCAGGGAAAAAATCTGCCATCATTTGTAAAGCCGTGTAAAGGTGAGCTTAAATTTTCATTTAAGATGACAGAGAAGTAAAGGGTATATTCAGCTTTGGTCTTTCAAAGCTGTCAGTCTGTTGGACAGCCCTCAAAAGCCTCAACCTGTGAGAAGTGGAGTTTAAAATAAAAAAAATCAATAAGAAGAAATTATGCTGGCAGTATCAGAATCGATAATTATTTGAAAGATCTCTTCCTTGCCCAGGAAAAGTGGGAACCAAAGGAATAGAATGACTTGGGCAACCTGCCCACCACAGAAGAAGTGAGGAACTCTGGAAAAGCTCCTTAGATCCCATGAAACACCATCCATCAAAACTTGGAGAGCCTGTCAGTGAAGTGCCAGGAAAAGGAGGTTGTGAATTAATACAGTGTGCATAATTTAGAGAGTGATGTTAAATAAATGCTTTTATAGCTTGCATAGTCTAATGGATGTTTCTGCCTTGCTGATGTGCATTTTTTGTGAGTTGTATCAATATTATCATAATTGATAATGCAGGCTGCCAAAATGAAAAAGTTCAAAAAACAGAACAAAACAACACGTTGCTTTGCTTCATGTACCGATCAAATCTCTGCCTGCAACAAAATTACTGAGAAACCTCACCCTCACAAAGGGTTTATCCTCTTTTCCAGTCCTTTGTGCTCTGGGAATGATGTCCAGGAGGAAGATGGGACACCACCAAAATGCAGAAGAAGTGTAAAACGGAATCAATCCTGTTCTTATAGCCAGCCAACACAAGAGGGTGGTAGAAGCATGTCCGGAAACCTTTTGGCTGCCATGGAAACATCTGAGGCTGGGGGACTGCGGCTGCGATGTGCATCCATGGATTTGTACCTGTTTTTAGGAGGGCACCGCTGAGCTTTCATCACCATTCCAGGTGGGAGACGGGACGCTGCGAGTCGGGTGCACGAAGATGCCAAGAAATCTCCTTCGGGAAGGAAAGGGTGATGCTCTGTCTGAGCAGGGACCAGGCAGAACAGACCAAACAATCAGGTGATGAATAAAAAGGAAAATAAGCACAGGCAAGGTGTTAGTTACAGACGGGGTGCATCACTTCTAGAAGGTGGAGCACTTTGTTGAAATGAGGGCTGCCCACTTCCAGCCACAGGCAGGTTAGGAAGGATCTCCCTGGGATGCTCAGCCAGCACTAAATGACAGCTTGGGTGCTCTGTGCCTGTTGGATCCCAGAAACCTGGGAGTTTGGGGTTTTCTGTGCTTTCTGGCACTGACCCCTAAGGGAACACTGTTTTTGACCTGAGGCCTTAGAGAAGGCTTCCAAATTTGAGAGATGGAGTTAAAATCATGGGTGTGTAGTTAAATAGAAATGTGTGATTTCACATGGTGAAGGGTTTGGAATTTGAGGTTTTTATAATATAGTGATAGGTATGGGACAAGATGGAGGATTTTGGGTGGTGTTTCCTTCTGTCTTCTTCCTTCTTCTTCATGGTTTCAGGTTGTAGTTTCTGGTTGGACAGTCAGTGCTGAACTGGGGTCACAGGAGTTTGGTTATTGGGTCGAAAGTATAAATAATATAGGTGTTAGCTCTTTATTGAACCGTTTAGCTTTAAAAGAACTTGTAACTAGCTGAATTCGTCTCCATTTTGCTCACTTTTAGCTGGCAGAAGTGTTACTGAACTTTCCGTACTTTAGATAAGATTTAATAAACAACCAAGTATGAACATGAGAAAATCATCTCCTTCGTGTGTTTTTTAATCCTGGCTCTGATAGAAGACAGAAGAAAATGAAGACAAGCCACTAATTAGGTGGTGCAGTTACCACATTTCCATCTGCCACTGGAGCTTGACATCACCTGTGGTTCTTGCTCCATGATATCCCTTGGTCCCTTCTGAAACCAGACTGGAGAAAGACCAGAAATTCCAATGTCCAGGTCACCCAGCCAACTGCTGTTACAGCTGGATCCCCTGAGTGCCTGCTCCCTGCTCCAGAAACCAGGAGGAACTCTCTTTTTACATCTCCTACATCCCAGCTGTGCTGAGAGCCTTGTTTTGAAATGTTGTCTGGTTCCCCTTGAAATTAAACATTGTCCTTTCAGATCCCAGTTGTGGTCACAAGGTCACATTACCTGTAATGTAAATCGTGGGTGCCTTATGCCAGTGAGATAATTCTTGGATGTCCCTCCCAAAGGATGTCACACTGCCACTGGAGACAGAAACAACATTGAGTCACCACACATTGTGTTGAATTTTAATATAGCAGACAAGGGGGAGGTTGGGTGCTGGGATTAAAGTCTGTAGCCAGTGCTGTTTTCCTAAAAAAAAAAATTTCTGCTTGATCTGTGTGAGGGAAGGGTGGCCCTCAGCTGGCAGAAGGGAACACAATTCCACTGCTGACAGCAGAACTCCCCTGTCCTGCACAGCCTGGGAGCAGCCCATCAACCTTTCCCACATCCCAAAGCAGAAGAACATTTAAAAATGCAGTTGTAATTTTCTACTTGAGAACTTTTTCCAGCTGGGCACCTGTCTCAGTAGTTTTCTCCTCTCAACTTAAGCAGTAGAAGAACTGAAAATCGATTTTATCAGGATTTAATTAAATTTGTGCTGTGACTGCAGTGCTGTGTAATCCACATGAGTGAAATCTCTGATTGCAGCAGGGCTGAGCATGGACATGAGAGTTTGTTATTGGGACCCTCTTGAAATCAACAGGGCCCAGCCTGTCTTTCTAATTTATTCAGGATAGTCCTGGGTAAATGAAATTATTTCTCTGCCTGCAGCCTGTCCACTTCAACCTGAGCACATGAGGCAGATTAAATAATGTGTTCAGAACCCCAAAATATCTGCACCAACTTTAGAGTTCAGACTGGGATTCCCAAGGGAAGTTTTTCAGTGTCAGGACAAATACCAACACTACTCTCCATGGCAGCATCTCCTTCCCCTGTGAAAACTCAGTGACGAATCAATGGATGTTGTGAATCCTCTGGAATTGAGATTTTGATTTTGCAGTGCAAGCCATTGACTTCTGACTGTTTACAACAGTAATTAGCTTAATTACCATCACTGTAGCTTTAAGCAGACATTTTAAATGTCAAAATAGGGATTTAAAAAAGAAATTGTATTATAACTGTATTCAAACGTGGCAGGCATTCAGCACAATTCACCTTGATGTGAAAACTGCAGTCAGTCTGATTTCAATGCCAAACTCACTGAATTCATGTCCTTATGCTTTTTTTTTTTTTCACTTACTTTTCAAAACTCAGTCTACTGCATAATTGTCTGCACTTCCTTTGGGAGGAAGCTTCATTTCCAGAGGGGGAAAAGAAGATTCTGATCACTGTGCTCACCCTGGAGTGCTGAGGATATTTCCAATCACTGGAGACATTTGTCAACTTGAAAAGCAACGCTGGTGCCCTGGGATGGATTCCATAGTCTGTGGAAAGATAAGTAGAATTCAGGAAAAGGTTTATCCAGCCTGAACAATTCTGGGATTCTATTAATCCATGTGGGACTCAGCTGCCCCTGGCTAACCACAGCTCACTGAAACCTTCATCAAGGGGTGGTGGTACTGCAAAATTTAATGCCAAAGTCAGCACCAGGATTTGTGGGGTCACTGGGGATGGATGGGCACCTAGTGACAGGGGGAGGGTTGTTTAATCCTAAATCTTTTACCATGGAGCACCTTTGGATATGTGACAGCTACAGAGGGAACCTATATTACATTACAGTAACTAAATTTATATTGCTGATATTCAACCAAAAAAAGAGATATAAGAATAAGAAACTCTATGAATGAACATTAATACATTTTATGATTCAGTTCAATGATTTATCAATATTCATAAATACTTCTAAAAATAGTCATGTCTCATGTAGATCATTGATTTCACCCTAATCCCTACAAAGCATTTGGAATTTCCACAGCATTCCAAGGGGAAAATATGATATTGGAAAGCTGAAAGATGTTTTCCAGCAGAGCTTCTACTCTTAGTCCCTGCTAACCAAAGAGAATCTGATTTGGAAAGGTGTCTATAAATTGGAAACTGGCAAGGAGGTTTATATGGTACTTAAAGCAAACATTTTCAAATTGTAATGCTGTATTATCTGCTTTAATATGGATTTCACTGCCCAGTTTCGGGCATTTCACTTTGAAAGCATTTGCTGAAATGTAGAAAGCCCAGTCCCAAGCACGGCTATTGAAGAATAAAAAAATCCCACTGAATAATTCACAAACATTTTATGTACTGAATAAGGAAAAACAATTTGAGCAGTGAAGAGTGAAATAAAAATGTTTTAAAAGTATTACCTGAGAAGCCAATAAAAATACCCAGAATTTATCCAAAGCAATTTAATTTAATAGGGTTTTTGATCAAAATAAGCCCTTATATAATTCTGTACATAAAAGCATTGAAAATTAAAATTATGCTGGGACATAAAACCTTACCTTGATGTTGGGACATTTTTAATCTATTTCCATCTTGCCCCTGGAAATAGACATTGGCTAATATTTAATGCCTTTGTGCTTTACCATGTCTAGCTCTGAAATCTAAATAATATTGTTTCTGACTTACCCATTTGAAATTTTGTTTATCAGTATGTTGAAAGGATTTCAGGATCACCATACAGAAAAGCAAAATATTTTCATGTCACTGTGAAAACCCCGTCCTGCACATTCCTACCTGCTTATATGGAGTACAGCTGTAGTTTACTTGGGAAAAAATCATAATTGTTTATGTGTTGTCTTGGTGTGAATGGCTTTGCATGAGCAGCTGAGGACAGATTGCTGACATTGCTTGGTTTGGCTTTGTTGTGAATAATTAAAGAGTCATCCAGGGTTTATGATCATGGAATCATGCAATAGTTTGGGTTGGAAGGGACATCAAAAATCACCAGTCCCACCCCCTGCCCTGGGCACCTTCCATATCCCAGGTTGCTCCAAACCCCAATGTCCAACCTGGCCTTGGACACTTCCAGGGATCCAGGGGCAGCCACAGCTTCTCTGGGCACCTTGTGCTTGGGCCTCACCCCCCTCCCAGCCAGGAATTTGTTCCCAGTATCCCATCTAACCATGGCCTCTTCCCAAAGCAGAAGAATAAACATGGGGGTAACACCTTAAAAGCAGCTCCATATAAATCCACACCCCATGGGTATCCATCCTCTTGTGCTTTGCAGGAATGATTGCTGCATTCCATGCATTTCCCGAAAATGGACATTTTCCACTTGTTGAGAGTCACTGGTGTCACTGGTGTGGGCTTGAGAAAGGCTGTCAAGCCTTTTGTCAACTTTTGTGACGAGTTTGATCCAAAATCTGCTGACACTCTGCATCTGTTACCTGTGAGTGATTTAATATCATTCAGTCCCTTGTTTATTAAGATCATTTCATTTCCAGGGAGTTCCTGCTTTCCACGTTCTACACACTTAGAGCTGAAGCATTTTTTTACTTCAAAGATGAGCTTGGGTTAATACTGCTTTTCATTTCCCTGCCAACTTTGAGTGTTGGAGCTGCTGCTTCTCATTTTTTTTTGTTAAAACGAGCTGAGCAGGGCCATACCAGTTTTAAATGTATTAATACTCTTGATGTATTAGTGCTCTTGATGTATTAGTGCTCTTGATGTATTAATCTGCTGGGAAAGTGATTTAGACAGAGGAGAGAATGAATTCTTGTCTTGTTCCCACATAATATAAGCAGTGCCTCGTATTTGGCATTTGTGAGGGCTGTGCCAAATTTGGGGCTCTCCAGTGCAAGGAAGGGTGGTCAACATGGTGGAGAATAGAAAAATACAAGGAAATGTGCAAGGAATACGGTGTGCTTAGATTTAAAAGCAAGAGGGTGAATCACTCAACACACAGAGGTCTTGCTCATTCCAACCTCTTCTGTGATGCTGTGATTTTATACATGAAAATTGAAAAAAAAAGGCAAAGGTTTAACATCATCAAATAAAATCACAAAACTGTAGAATTGCTCAGGCTGAAAAATATCTGCAGGATCAAACCTGAGTGTTAACTCAAGGCCACCACTAAACTATGTCCTCAAGTGTCACATTGACATTGTTTTACATCCCTCCAGGGATGGGGACTCCACCACTGCCTTGGGCACCCTGTTTTGGTGCTTGACAACCCTTCCCAGAAGGAAATTTTCCTAAATATCTAATCTAAGCCTCCCCTGGCCCAGCCCGAGGCCGTTCCCTCTCCTCCTGTCCCTGTTCCCTGGAGCAGAGCCCGACCCCCCCCGGCTGTCCCCTCCTGTCAGGGAGCTGTGCAGAGCCACAAGGTCCCCCCTGATCCCCCTTTTCTCCAGGCTGAGCCCCTTTCCCAGCTCCCTCAGCTGCTCCAGACCCAGCTCTGTTCCCTTCCTTGGACATGCCTCCAGCTCCTCAGTGTCTTTTTGGTCATGAGGGGCTCAAAGCTGACCCCAGGATTTGAGGTGGGGCCTCACCAGTGCCCCCATAAGGGATGGACACTGCTCTGCTCAGCAGGTGAGAACAGCTGGAGTTTTCTGTGCTTTATCTGTGACAATAAAACCAGTTATTGTGTGTCCCAGTTTCAACAACTGCACTTTCCAAGCACACCAACCTCTGCATTGCCATTCCTCCACCCTACATTTGCTGCCTGACCACCACTTGAATTTGGGGAAGTAATCAAAGCAGAATGAAACAAAAGTTATGTACATTTAGCATTATTGTGACTATGATATTCCTATCATATTCCAGCTGGCTGTGCCCCATGGAACAGTCCAATCTTTGGTTTCCAGAACAGATCCAAGCACTTCCACACTTTCTGCATGTCTGGAAATTTATAGCCCAGACAGCCTCATCTCCAGGTTCAGAGGTCATCTGTTCCTGACCTCCAGCCCCTGCACACCTCCACCAACATCCTCTGGGAACTGCTTTCCTGTCCTGCCCTGTTCTTCAAAGCTGCCTGAGACCTCTTTTCTGCTGGAAGTGGGAAGGAAATTCCTGCAGACACCACGGCTCATCAAGTCCTCCTCAGTCTCCACTCACCAAATTATTGCACCGATTAGGGAAAGGGGGATCAGGAAATAAAAGCAATGCCTGCCCTATCAAACCACTTCACATCCCTCTTTAGAAAATGTGTGGCAGCATCAACCTCCTTGGCTGCAGGATTGTTGGTGGAATGAGATGAGAGCTGGAAAGGTGAGAACAGGGAATTTCTCCTCTGGGATACAACATGAGGGATATAGAAATACCTAAGGCAACTTCCTATAAACAACATAAGCTCATGTACTGGTTTGAAAAAGCAAAACCAGTGAGACTTCAAGTCAGTAATACAATTTTAATAGGAAAAAAAATAGAATACATGCAATAATACAAAATAAGACCACTGACAGAGTCAGAATACAACCTGACACCCTGTCAATCAGGGTGTTGGTACAGTCCCATTAAATGGTGGCTGCATCCTCCTGGATGACAGATGTGGTTCTGTTGAAGCAGTGCTCCTGTAGAAGGTGCAGTTTTCCTCCGAAGGTCCAGCGATGATGTGGAAAAGCCTGGTTTTCTCCTCTGGAATCCAGGGGAAAAGGCTGCTTTGGTGTTCTAAATCTCGGTTTTTATTTAGGTAGGAAAGGCATGGCTCCTCCCCGTGGCTGGAGCATCTCCAATGGGATGATGTAATTTTATCAGTCAGGCAGTGGGGCTTAATGGCCCATTAACAGAAGATATCTCCCATAGAGATAAGGATCAGCCCTTCTCTTGTTTCAACAGATGGTGATAGAATACATTTTGAATTATAAACCAGGACAGCTCATCACACTGCAGTCAGTGTGAAAATCTCTCCAAGAGTCACCAGGTGAATGAGCTAAGGCAGACAGGCTCACCAGCAAGGCTGTGCTCTCACCATCCTCATATTCCCAACCTGGATATTGCACAGCAGGGATAACCCAGCTGCACTCCATGATAATTCAATTCAATCCGAAGATCCCAAACTCAGCACTGCCACCCACTTTCAAGTCAGAATTTTCCCTTCACATATGTTGTTTTTATCATTACAGTAGTACATCAATGCACAGGAAAGGACTTTTCTTGAAAACAGCTTCTGAACAAGGCATGTGAAATAAGTGGACTGGCACTGGGAATTTGGATCAATAAGGGGCTCTGTACAGTACAATGGATAGGGAAAAGAAATTTGTCTCTGTTCTGCTGTAGATCAAGAGAGTAAGATATTGGTTTTTGCTCTCAGTAGAGTTATTGACCTAAGAGGGAATTGCACTTGGTGACAGAGTGCAGTGGGGCTCGGGCCTCTCTTTGTATGACATACAATCTCCGGTGGGCTATGGAATATGAATGGGAAACTGGGCAATGATTACAAAATAAAATAAAATAAAATAAAATAAAATAAAATAAAATAAAATAAAATAAAATAAAATAAAATAAAAATATCNTAAAATAAAATAAAATAAAATAAAATAAAATAAAATAAAATAAAATAAAAATATCAGCAATAGAAACGTGTCTGGTAACAAATGCCACTTCTCCAGAGCATCACTCTTCCTCATCCATCTGAGCAACATCCCCCTCCAGAACTAATCCTGCAATTACAGGAATGTTTGCTTAACCAAACACAGAATGCCTCTCGAGTGGAGCAGAGGATTCCTGGGCTTATACTTTCAGCAAAGAGAAAGTGAAGCAACTTGGCCAAGCACACTAATCTTGTGATGGATACCTTCAGCAAACAATAGGCTTCTGCTTGGTGTTTGCTGTCAGGCTCAGGGGCACCAGCTCCACGGGGCTGAGGCTCCAGGCTGCATCATTCAGATAAAATAAACCCAGCTGTGGCTTCTTACATCCCTCATCTTCCTTAATGCTGGAATACTGAGGGGACCAGGTAAATGATAAGGAGCTGCCTCTTTTCTTTCTACTGCCAGGAGGACCCAAAAGACTGGGAGAAAAGAGCTGTAAGTGGGAGACAAGAATGAGGTGATTCAATCCATGAGGAGACAGATCATAGGGAAGGAGCTATTATGGGATGGCAGAAATAAGCCACTCATGTTTTTCATGGCAATAGCTACTGCATTTTTAACACTTCCTATAGTGGGACCCACAGCTGGTCTGTGGGTTAGAGAGGGTTAATGAATGAGGTTTGTTTTGAGAGGTATTCTTTGACCAAGGCTGTTGGCATGGAGACCGAGAAGAGAAGAGAAGAAGATAACCAGGAAAAAACTCTGCAGCTGTGGAAAGTATTTTGAGAAATGTCCTGGGAAGAATAGGGATGGAGAACTTTCCACCAATGACTGTTATGTTGACTAATTGTGACCAATAAGAAAGTGTAAACTGTATAGAGGGTATAAAAGACGGTGTGATGCTGTAATAAACAGATATTAGCCTTCTGAAATGTAGTGTGCCTTTTGTGTGTCATGCCTGCCCATACAGCGACAACTTTCTATAAAAATAGGCTTTCATTTGTTTGTCTGTTTGCTTGTTTGTCATAAAGAAATAATCCTTCTCATTTTTTTACCTTTTTTCTACAAAAGCAAGTCTTGGTACAATTTTGAAATGCTGCTCTCATCTCTCCCTGAGGTTGTGGTGTGGTATGTTCTTATTCCATTGAAAGACATGGTGAAAATCTACCAAAAATTTGATAGATTTGCAATTCTAAAAAGCCACCAATAAAACAGGGGCAAACACCTGTTGTATGAAACAGGGGGGAAAAAGATTAAAAGGTCACCAGTTCCTTTTGTTTTGTGGAAGTCTTGTGGGAAAATGGAGCAGTTCAAGGATCAAATATATGTACAGCCATCTTCAAAAAAAGGAGACAAATCTCTTCTCTCTGGTAGGACTCCTGGACGGAATTTTACCACACGGAGTCATAGAATCATGGAATAATTAAGGTGGGAAAAGACCCTTGGGATCAAGTAAAAGTGTCAGTTTAGCACCACCACCAAATGTCTCCTGGGTTTGTTTCTAGGTGTGAATTTTTTTCTAGGTGTTGTGTTCAGGCTCAGGCAGAAAGGTTTTCCTTTGTCCACCTTTTATCTGCTCTTCAAGACATCTGAGTACATCAGATCTCAACTTAGGCAGAGATTGTTTCTTGTGTCTGAGGAAATGTCATTTATTGTCTCTCCACCTTTAACATGGTACATTTGCCCTCCATCAGAGGCCATATCAGAGCTTGCTGATGGATCTTTTCCTGGGCTTTTTGCTCTTTTTTAGATTGTACTGCCAGCATCTCCTCTCTTAGGCAGAGGGGCAAAGGGTGGTTTGAGAGGCCTCAACCATCTTGAAGGTTTATAATCCATCACTTCTCTTTAGCAGAGCTGATCTTTAACCTCCCTCAAATAATTGTTAGAGCCAGAAAGGGTTAATAATTTCTAATCAAGCAAGATTAGCATATAAAATGGGATATTGAGATTTTATAAGATACTGTGTATTAGCAGATGAGAAATACTCAACATTTAATCCATGCAGAAACAAATAGTAGAATTTTTTAGAGTTAGCTGAAAAAATCTGGAAGATCCATATGTGGACTTTGCTCAAGGTCAGTGTCTATAAAATGCTGATTAACTGAAAATGGGGAACTTCTGGTTCTGGAGGCCCTAATTTCAAGTACCTTTGGTTAGAACTACTGAGAAGGGAAGAAGAGATTCCGCTTTCCTTAACAGTTTCTGAATCAATAAATAAAATGAAAAGGTGCATTACTTGACCTAAAGCAGGTTTAGAAAGTCAATTGTTCTACAAAGCATACCTCAGTCTAGTATATATGATAAATATTAGGGTTAAGTCTCATCCATCATGTGAAATTCTCATAAACCTAATATAACAGGACTCTCTTTGCCTCTCTATTTGCAATCTATAATCAATGTAAAGGTTATAGACTACTTTCTTCCAGTATATGGTGGAGAGTTCACAAATTTGAGTTCTGAACATGAAATTCCCTATCCACTAAAAGGAACACAGCCTGGTGGATTTTCCCATGAGAGACAGAGTAAAAATCCATCTTTCTTTGTGACCCTATTTATTACTGCCTGAATATATTTGGCATATTGTATGAAATAATCATGCTTGGAGAGTCTAAAAGACTTTGAGAAAATTGGAAAAATTGAGGGTTTTTGGTTGTGTTTGTGTATGAGGGCCCAGCATTCATTCAGCACAGAGCTGAGATCACAGCACTTCACTCCCTCCCTGAGCTTGCTGAGAGAACTAAATCCAGGAATCACCAACACCTTGACTGCTTCTTCACTGAGCTTCACAAAACTACTTTTATTTTGGTTTTTTAGACAAATAAACAGAAAATGTGACAGGTCTGAAAACTTTGACACAGAGAGGCTGCTAGAAAAGACAGCTAAAATGCCACTTGTCTCTAAATAGGCCTGATGGGGAAGGAAAAAGGAGCATTTTCAGATGGTGTGTACATATGGAAAGCTCCCATTAGTGTGTATGTTTCCCAGAATTGCTCCTGCAGCAGTTAAAGATCTAAGCTGAAGGAGGGATAAGTTGGGGTAAGAACATTGCTGATCCAAAACATGACAACTTATCATCATCTATGGTCTACACAGAAACTTTAGTCTTTCCTTAGACAAAATTCTGGAGTTTTAAACTCATTTTTTTTTTAATAAAAATGCAGCCTCAAGAACCCGTTAATTTTGGGTTTGATTTTTTTTAGTGGATTAGAACTCTAGTGGTTCTCAAATTTTAGTCAAACTAAGTAATGTTTTATGTTGAACTGGGCAGGTGCACCATGTTAAGCACTAAGTCCATGCTGCAGCTGGGCTTTTATGTGCTGGTTTTTCTTTTTCATTTCCCTCCTGCAAAGTCCATCAGGTGAGCTTGACCTCAATTTTGATTGCCAGCCATAACACAAAATGCACATTGCTTTTTTATTGCAGTTTAGTTTAAAGTATCTGGGTATTAAATTCCTGCGGAAATCTGAGACATGGCTCATAAAATGTCATGAAACACCTTTTATACCCAAGTGCCAGCTACCATCCATCTGACGTGACAGCCTCTTCCCAAAGGGATTCTGCAAGGAAAAGATAACTTTGCAGCCAGGAGAGGTTCTTTAATACACAAACATTTATTTAAATGGGACTATTTTTATTAATCCAGCTATTAACTGGTCTTGTGGGTGGCATCCATGGCATGGGGTGGAATCCAGGTGATGTTTAAGGTCCCTTCCAACCCAAGCCATTCTGTAATTCAATGATTAATGTGGAAACTTCCTAAATTTTCCTAGAAGAAAAGCTTTCCCACGATTTTTAGGTCATCTTGGTAATTGTGGAGTTCTGTTAACCAAAATATTAATAGTTTTGTTACCAAATATTTTTTAAAAATTTTTATTGGTGCTTGGTAAAATATTTTCCTTGTTAAATTCTTGCAAGTCAGTGACTCATTCCTATAAATCATATTTCTCAGTTTTCATTAAATCTTTGTGTTTTACGAGAAAATTATTCTGATTTTTAGTACATTGTTCTGACCTCTTCTGTCTTAGCAACATCAGAAAGCTGAAACACTATTTGATATAGGAACCAGGACATTACCTTGACCTGCCTCACATATTGTCTCAGTTTTAAAGAAGTCTTCATATTTCTCTGCTCAGCCTTTTGTTACCCAAACAATCCTCAAGATGGAGGCTCTCAGCAATTTCAAGTGGGTAGCTGGGACATCTAAGGAAAACATATGGAGGAAGTAATGAGGTTTGGTAGTTATACACATTTTATCACATTTAACTTCACCCTGGGACTGAAATTTTACAGAATCATTTGGGTCCAATTTCAGGTTCCAGAATTAGGCCAATACAGATTTTCAGCATAACCTTCAGATCAGATCTCTCAGAAATCCCCTTCTCTCTTTTCTCCAGCTCAGTGTAAGGCATAGCTCTAAAGAGAAGAGAAACACTTCAGAGTTCTGTTTTGAGCTGGTTCCTCTGTGATTTCTCGGTGACAATCTGCCTCGCGACATTTGGGCGCTTCTCCGCCAAGTTCTGCACGAGCTCCCTGTGCTGCCAAATTCCTGCAATTGTCTCTGCTCTCAGGGCTGGTGCTGCTGCCTGTGTTCATCCTAATGATGAAGAGGAAAATCCTGAAGTCCAGGTTGTTTCATTCGTTTCCACAGACCTTGGATCAGGTCTTGATGGCTCCTGAATAAAGGGGAACATAAATAAATCAGCCTTGTGCAAAGATATTTGGGTAGGGAAAGGAGGGGAGGGAAGAGAGAGAAAGAGACAAAGAGGAAAACAGTCTCTTCTTTAGTAGGGATAAAATATGAACTTTTGAAACTATCCTGAGTTCTCTAAGTTTTTTATCAAAACCCTTTCAGGTATGTGCTTGAATATGTTGCAGCTGAAAAACTGCTATTGCTTGACCCCATCAAGACCTCTGCTGAGTTCCTGTCATGTTTGAGAAACTCTTCTTCAAAATGTCCTCAGTAACAAGCCTGATAGTATTTGGAAATAATTGGCCTCCATGTTACCTTTTACTTTTTCCTAAAAGCTGTGTATTTTACTCCTTATTTTTCACTATTTTAATCTGTGTGCATTTTTTGCTGTCTTGAATCACAGGAGAAGCTCTTTTTTTTTTTTTTTATTCCTACCTGCATAAAAATTCTGCTTTTGCAAGAAAGTATTCTATGAAAGAGTCATTGGAAAAATCATCTGAGAGACACCTCAAATGTTATCCCACTCATAGAATCAGAGAATGGTTTGAGTGGTCAAAGCCCATCCAGTTCCAACCCTGACCATGGGCAGAGACATCTTCCACTATTGCAGGATGCCCCAAGCCCCATCCAACCTGGCCTTGGACACTTCCAGGGATCCAGGGGCAGCCACAGCTTCTCTGGGCACCCTGTGCCAGGGCCTCCCCACCCTGTGGGTAAAGAATTCTTATTTTAAGTTCTGCCTCATTTCTTGACTAAATTCATGACATCATGAGTTTTGTTTTTTTTGTGTATAAAATGTTACTTCCCATTTCAAAGAGGTGGAAAGATTTGGGAAACAAAGTCTGAAGAATAGTTCTTGTTGCAAAGGTCCTTAGCCCAGTATAGGGCTCAATATTGCTGTTCCCGGGAGCATTCTCCCTAAAAGTCGAGACAAAGTTGGATAAAGTAACTGATGGGAGATCCCTGAATTGATGTGGAGGGGAATTGCTGTAGGGCCTTCCACCCACTGTAGCTCATTCCCCATCAGTGAGCATCCCACTATTTTATTAATCATATAAATAAAATAGCATCCAATAGGTTTTCCAAGGCACTGGAGTATCCAAAGCTGATAAATCCATGCTCCCTGTTATGGAGCTGTTTACTTTACTTACAACTAGAACCAGCCCTCTGAAACAACTTGTAGCTTAATCCCAATGTCTTAAGAGCAAAAACCTTCCAAGAGTTGAATGGGATTGGAGTTGACTTTATTTCTTCTCATGTCACAATGGTCTCCTGTTGTAAATTATCATCCCAGCACTGGAGGATGCCAGCCTGACAAACCAGACTTTCATCTTGTTTTTCCTCCTGTTGCCCCAGCACCATTTTTGCAACTTTTACAGGGAATTGTTTTCTTATTATTTTCAGCAGGAATGACAGGCAGGTCTTTTTCCACATCATTAATATCATTCCTGCCCTTGGGCAGGGTGTGCTGTGCAGAATGAACCTTCCCTTAGCCTGGAGTTAAGGATGTAAGTTTTCTCACATTTTAGCCAACACAAGAGGGGCTGGGGTTGATCCAAACCCATTCATAATGCCCTAAATTCTTTCCCACCATGTGCCCTGCTCCACAATTCTATTTCCAACTGCAACTCTCCATCCCCAGCATATCCTGCATGACTGTATTCAACACGGACCAAGGGATTTCACTGGGAGACAGGAGAGTGACACAGGAGCTAAAACAGGCCTTGCATCTCTATCCCAGATTTTCCACTTTGTATATGTCATGTACAGCTGGGAAGGGTTTTTTCTATGGCAATTGGATCTACAGTGTGTAGGTGAGCTGGGGGTTCCTCAGGCCTGCTAGCAATGTGGAAAGGAATTCAGTCCTATCAGAGCCTTCATTCTGAAAATCAAATACATAACTCTCATTTTTGAATGATATAAAAGTATTTAAAATAATAAAATAAAATAAAGATAAAATAAAAATTTTGTAAAGAAATGCCTAATTTTGGGGTGCTTGGAAGCAAGTAGATGTTCACTGAGAGACTACAATCCTTTATATTACACAGGTTTGTTTCTTTTTCCCTCTTTCCTTTTTTTTTTTTTTTTATTTTTTTCCTGCCTTTATTGCTTTTCCTGCTGGTTCAGGACCTTCACGATTCATGCAACCTTTATGTAAGTTACTATAGAAATTTATTTCAGATGACTTGTTCTATGTGGGTGGTGGAGTTTGCCAAGGATTTCTGTTGAGCAGATTTGTGGGTGTCTCTGTGTGTGTGTGGAAAAGGAAAGGGAGAGTTTTGCATTGCAGACAGTACAAGCAGGACCAAGCCAGACATCTGATTTGCATAAAGGAAAAAAAAAAAAAAACAAAAACCAAAAAGCAGCATAAAGGAAATATCTGTTCTTCTGAGTGCAAAAATTCAGGGAAGGAAGTTTTCTTTGTTGGGACTGTGGATAATACTGGAAACTTACCCTAGGCTCTAACTGATGCTTAATAAATCATCCTAGAGTTTCTTTGAAAACTGAATTACCCAAACTTATACCACAATGCCCATTAGAATTACCAAACCTATGCAACATTTCCCCAAGAGTTAAGTCTCATCCCTGTTTCCCCAAAGAATAAACTGAAGCCTAACAATGCTGGATGACCTAAGGGTTGGAATAAGATGATATTTAAGGTTCCTTTCAGCCCAAACTTTCTGTGATTCTATGATTTTATGACTTGAGTAGAAAAACATGCAGTTAGGAATAAAACCCAGTGAATTCCATGACCTATGCAATAACCAATAATTAAGATGAAGAAGGAGGAAAAATAACCACTTTATCCCAATGTACAAGTCTGTATGTGCACAGTAAATATTTATGCCAATATGACTGGCTTTTCATCAGGATAGGTCTTTTTTAGCAGAAGGAAGAGAATGGGATTAATGTTGATACTCACATTCGTTGAAGGAGCCTCCACCATCTGTGAAATTAATGTGACAAAACAACATTTTCACACGTCATTTATTTTTAATTTCTTTTCTGCTTTTTAAAAAAATTGTCTAATTAAAGAAAAGATTGTGAAGGAGAAGAGCAGGAGGGGAAGAAATCTTAATGCAGAACTTGAAAGCACCATATTGCAATTTGGGATTAGAAGATGGAAAGATGAATTTGCATGTTGATGCCTTTCATATTTATTCAGCTAGAAAACTGTTTATGGAATGCTTTAGGCACAGAACGTTACAAACATGATCAGAATTTGAGCCACTCGAAATAACCAACAGAAACATGCTCTCTCCTTAAATGGAGGAAGTTCAGAAGCCAGAGGCCCCCAGGGCAAATTCTAGAGCATTGGTTTAAAAAGCAGCAAATTCTCTTTTGTAATTCTTGTCCCTGTGACAGTGGCAGGGATGACTGGAGCTGGGTCAGGGAAGGTTTATTTTGGATATCAGGGAAAGGTTCCTCATCCAGAGGGTGCTGGGCACTGCCCAGGCTCCCCAGGGAACGGCCCAAATGTGCCAGAGCTCCAGGAGGGTTTGGACACTGCTCCCAGGGATGCTCAGGGTGGGATTGTTGGGATTTCTGTGCAGGGACAGCACTCGATGATTTTTGTGAGTCCCTTCCAACCTGGGATATTTTTCGATTCCACTAAATTTTTCTTTTCCAAAATGACTTTAACATATAGCCTTAGTTGAAAGTATTGAAGCTAAAAATTAATTAATAAAATTAATTATAAAATATAAATATAAAATTAATAATATTAATATTATTAAAATTAATAAAATAGGTTGCTAATACAAAGTGTTTGGTTTCTCCAACTGGACAACCGAATCAGAAAAGGAAAATCAGAAAAGCTGATACAAAATATAAGGGAAAAATAACCAGAGCCACAAAACTCTGTTCTTGGCAGCTCTAAGATTCATTAGTAGCAAGTGAAAAACAAGGGAAGTTTCCATCATGCTTCAACATAAAGTGGGAATTGTCAACAGTTAATGCCAAGAGGTCATGATGTTTAATGTCTTTTCTGCTTCAGCCTTCACTAAAATAATTTGCCTTGGTCAGATACACTGATGAAACTTGCAGAGCAAAAAGGCCAAGCTGGATAAGGCAAGAGGTAACAAAGCCAGATATAAAACACAGGTGGGTGTGGTAGGAGGTATTAAAAGCTCCCATATATTGTTTAATTATTTATATTGTTTAATTACCTTTGTGGAAAGAACTGGTTTTAGTAACTCCCAAACAGGTCATGATTCTTCTATAGAATGGAAACCTGAATGAATAAAACTACCAAGCAAAAAAAAAAAAAAAAAAAAAAAAAAAAAAAAAAAAAAAAAAAAAAAAAAAAAAAAAAAAAAAAAAAAAAAACCCCCAAAAAAAAACCACAAAAAAAAACAAAAAAAAAAAAAAAACCAAACAACAACAAAAAAAACCCCAAAACAAAACAAAAAAACAAACCACCACAAAAAAACCCAAACACAAATAAACAAAAAAAACCACAAAAACCAAACAAAACAACAACCAAAAAACCCCCCAAAAATATTAAAAAACACAAACAAAGCACTACACAAATAAAAAAATACTCTACCCAAACCCCAAAACATATTGACATCTTCTTAAAACCCTCTAAGTTCAGCATTAAGGAATTACCAGCATCCCCAGGATAAACACTGATGAAATCAGGAGTTTAGGAGCCAACATGAACCTATTCAGTAACAAGAAATGTTTCAGGCCAGTCTGTTTTCCTTTCAAGATATAACAATTTTAAGGGGAAAAGCTGTTGATGTCAAATCTTTACTTTTATGAACACTTTATTTTTACTTTTATGATAACACTTTTGGTGTTATCATATAGAACATCCTTGAGGTGAGGTGTGAAAGCATTAGCAGAGTGTCCAGAGGGTGTAAGTGCTCTATAGAGAGTTCAGAAAGAGCTGAAAAACTGTCCTCAGGTTGTTAAAGGTTCAGTTCAGACAGAGCCACAAGGCACTGAAACTCTCTTGAGTTTGGTGCTATTATGAGTACTCCAACCCTGATAAATAAAATATTGTGATTTTATTGTTACAGACAAACTAAAATTTTGAAGTTACTGGAGAGGATAAGTAGAATTCTGAGTATTATTAATAAAGATGGGAACCATGGTGATACTTATTACAAACAAGTGCAGCTTTCTATATTTAGATAGTGGTGGTCATCTTTATAAGGAAAACTGATTCAACAGCAAATCCACTGAAAAAGAGATTTATTGAATTCATTAAAGAAAACACAAAGTAAAATAAAAAAATCACATTTCTGGAGGACAAGCCTTATTCTGGGCTGCAGAATGCTAGTATTTTAGATATATTTATAATTATATACTAATATCATGAATTTTGATGGATTTTGTTGCTCAGAGAAGCTGCAGCTGCCCCAACCCTGGAAGTGTCCAAGGCCAGGTTGGATGAGACTTGGAACAGCCTGAGATAGTGGAAGGTGTCCCTGCCCAGGGTCAGGGTTGGAACTGGATGAGTTTTAATGTCCCTTCTCACCCAAACCATTCTGTGATTCCATGATTTGAGCACCACACCTGAAACCAAGACAACACCAAAGAGGAAAAATGAAAAAACTGCAGTTATTGAGCCTAGAGAAAACAACAGCAAGTGAGGCTGTGTCCAGGCTCTTCAGGCACACCAGAGGAAACTACAAAGGCAAAAAATTATTTTCAATATACACAGAGATAAGACAAGCTATTAAGAATAATTTCCAGCTAGCAGATCCCTGAGGATGATAAAGTAAACTATCATTTAAGATCCCTTTGTATTTTTATTTTTTATTCCTACAACAAGATCTCTTTGAATTTGGTTTTCTGTTTCTACCTCCTAGAAGAGGGCAGAAGTCTTTTAGTGTTTGTTTGTTTGGGTTTTTTTTGTTTGTTTGTTTTGTTTTGTTTTTTATATTTTTTGGTTGGGTTTTGGTATTTTTTGTTTGTTTTGTTTTGGGGTTTTTTTTGAGTTGGGTTTTGAACATACTTTTTTTTCATGACTCTGGGGATAACTTTAGATAGAAAATTGTCATATATATATGTATATGTATGTGTATGTGTATGTGTATATGTATATGTATATGTATATGTATATGTATATGTATAACATAAAATGAACACTGCACCACTCTGCTGCTCTTTTACAAGCCCACATTGATTCTTCCAATTATGAGGGAAATTATTGTTGCAACTCCTTTGGACCTAATCATTAGCCCATTACTTTGGACATTCTTTCACTTTCCTACTCGTTAAGTTGTGGTGTATTTCCCCAGGGCTTGCAATAAATCCATAAATGCCAGCGATTTGACACGGGGATGCATCGTTAGAGCAGCAGGAGAGCCAGGGCAGTTACACAAGCAGCACATTTCATCCCACAGGCATCACGGGGCACAAATAATGGCTATTTTATTCTCAGCCTTGTAGAAACCAGATTGCAGATGCTTTCCTTGCAGTTTTGAGTGTTTGTTCCCATGGGCTAAAGCATTTAGAAATCTGGCGCTTTCATGTTGGTGTGATATTTCTCCCAGGCTCCTCAGGAAATCTGACATCATGTTTTGTGACATATCTTGCAGATAGCATTTTCTTTTCAATTGCTCACCCAAATGTTCCCTGCCTGTTGTTCACAAAACAAATTAATATCACAAGCTGCTGTTATAGCCTACTGCTAAAATGTAATTTGTTCTTTGTATTTCTCCTGTGAAAAGCTGATGATGTTCATTTCTAATGCTCAAATTAGAGAAGAAACTCAGAAATGAGGTTGGCAATTAGGCAAGGAATTTGATAAACATCAAAGAATTAATGGCTGCTGCTTTTGAAAACCAAAGATCAAAATAAATTCCAGAATGTATATGGGTTTGAATAGCCATTTATGCAGTGAATAAAGAACAAGAGAAATGTCTAACTTCAGAAGAGTTCCAATTAAAAAAAAAAAAAAAGATAAATGTGTAAAATTTTAATTATGTGGCAAATATTGCCTAATGTCATCGCCATGGAAAGAATTGATAGAAGTGAACATACACACACTTCAACTAAAAAAAATCAAAAGTAAACACACAAAACAAAATAATTTTCATCATTTGGAGGCAAGTAAATGACTGAAATTTTGAGAGAAATGTAGATTAAAAAAATTAATTATATCTCACAAAATTACTGTGAGTCAAGAGGAACACTTTGTTTAGCTGAAACAGAAGAAGCCTTAACTTGATTTCCATATTTGGAATTGTCCTGCTACTTTTTATTTTGGCCACAGCAAGGGTATCTTTTTGAGGATTCTCCACACTTTATCAATAGACACAAAACGAGAAAGCAAATGCACAAAACAAGTATTTGCTCACCAGGTAACAAAAGTATGTCAGTTGACCCCATGTCAAGAACCTTGGGCTTGCAAAACACAGTAAGAGAGCTGAACACAATTCATTACTATCTATAATAATATATCAATTTATTTCTTGTCCTGACTTTTGCTGATGAGTTCTAGAGGGCCATTGGAAGCCTGTGAGGTTTTGAAGGATAATTACTGGAAGCTCTGCTTCCCTATTTTGTAGTCCTGCACTTTCTCCACAGAGAGGCTTGCAGGGATATGAAGCTCCAGCTCCAAAATTATCAGGGGGAAATGTGAGCTGTGGTGCCATCAAACACCTTTTTGCTCAGATACTTGTGGCAGGGTGGGCAAGTCCTGTGTGTACTTTAAGATGAGTAAGGGTCGTGTCACAGTGACCATTCTGGGCATTCCCAAGAAACTGGAGCTGTGATGAACCCTAAAGCCTGGGAGTTTTGAATTTTCTGTGTGTGATGGTTTGAAAACAAAACTAGTGAGAGACTCCAAGTCAGAAATACAATTTAACAGGAAAAAAGAGAGAAAAATAAAATACATGCATTAGTACAAAAGGAAACCACTGACACAGTCTGGTAGCTCTTGTCCTCTGGAAACCAGTGGGTAAGGGCAGTTTTAGTGTTCCAAATCTCAGTTTTTATCTAGGTGATAAATGTTTGGCTCCTCCCCCTGGGTGGAGCATCTCCCAATGGGATGATGTAATTTTGTCAGTTATTCAGTGGGACCCAATGGGATGATGTAATTTTATCAGCCATGCCCTGGGACTCCATGGCCCATTAACAGCAGATATCTCCTGGAGGAAGGATGGGCTGTGGTAAAGATAAAGAACACTGCCCCAGCTGTTCTAACAGCTGGAACATTAGCAGAGAGTATCTCTTACAGAGATCAGGATCACTGCCCCAGCTGGTTTAACAGATGGTGATAGAATACAAACTTTGGGCACATCTTTACATTGTAACCCAGGACATTGTGCTTTCTGACACTGACCCTTAAAAAACATTGCTTTTGACTTGAGGCCTTGGAGAAGGCTTCCAATCTGAGTGATGGAGTTGACATCACTGGTGCGTAGTTTGTATAGAAATGTGTAATATCACATGGTGAGGGGTTTGAATTTGGTGTTTTAGAATATAGTAGTAGGTAAGGGTCAGGATGAAGGTTCTTGGGCATTGTCTATTTCTTCCTTCTTGTTCCTTCTTCATGATTTTAGGTGGTAGTTTTCGGTTGGATAGTTAGTACTACAGTGCAAGTCACAGGTGTTTGGTTATTGGGTCAAAGTATAAATAATATAGATGTTAGTTTTCAATTGGATAGTTAGGCCTTAAAAGACCTTGTAATGAGCAAGATCCAGCTCCATTTTCTTGCTTTTAGCTTGTTAGCTAGAAGTGCTAGAGAACTCACTGTACTGTAGATTAGAATTAATAAAAAACTGAGTCCGAACATGAAAATCCTGTCTCTCGTGCTTCAATCCTGACTCTGAATGAAGGCAGAGGAAAAAAGAAGCCAGCCACTAACAGTGATGGAGAGCTTCAGGCTCATGATTCCACATGGCATCATTCAGGGATTTGCAAAGGAATATCTTTTGGTCCCAGAGTGCCACACATCTCATCCAGTTAGCCTTGCATGGATCTGGGACTGCATCACATAAAGCTCTGTGCTGCCTCCATCCCCGGCAGGGTCCTGTGCAGCCTCACAGCTCAGTAGTCACAGGGAGCTGTGCATTTTCCCCTTCAACTGAATTAAGCAAAAAATTTATATCTTCAACCCAGGGACCTCAGTTTGGATCCAAGCAGAGACATGCTCCCAGGTCTCTGATATATCCCTTAGAACATTAAGTATTTACTAAGGTAAATCAAGGCCTAGATTTGCTCTGCAGCTCAGCTGCAGATGTTTCTCTCAGGCAGCAGGAGACTCCAACACCAGTCCCTTTGCCAGCTAATATTTAATTATTTCTAGCTGGAAGGGGGAAGATCAAGAGATCCCCATTTCACAGCAATGTGCATCTCATGAGTAAGGTGCAGACCCAGCAGGTAGGAGGCATTAGCACAAGTTTTCACCCTTTTTCTCAGCTACAGGGCTAAAAACAAACCAAACTTTGCACCAGCTTTGGGATTTGAACAACAAAATCTTTGAAGATGACAGGGCAGGAAATTTTACAGACTTTTTAGTACAAGCCCTTTGTAGCACTTTGACACCTGCCACCTTCTCCCCCAGCGGTGCCAGCAGCAGCAGTTCAGGCACTTACCTCAGATTTGTGGAATCTGTCAGACAATTGGGGGCCTAATGGGCAGTGCTGAGTTTAACTCTGCTTTGTCAATCTCACAGAAAAACTTGTCCTCAGACACTTTTCCCTTGGGAGAGCTCAGCAGTTCTCGTTACCAGCACATGGCAGCAAAGAGAAGTCTGCAGGTCTCCTCAAACAAAGAAATAATGGCAAAAAGCTTAATTTCTCCCACTTGTTTTCCTGAGACACACTAACCTGGGCATTGTGCTGAATGCATCAGCCTTACAATCCTTCTTGGGCTCCCAATCCCCTGCATAGAGACATGGAATAAGCATCCTGCTTCCAATAATTTATATTCCCTGTAGGAAAGAGACAAAGATGGTTTTGTTATGACATATAACAGTGCCCACAGAAGCCATACACAGCACCACTAGAAAAAGCAGGAGTGGTACTTGCTGGTACCAACATACTTTTTTCCAGCAAAAATATGTATGTGACCAGAACATTGATCTGAAAATGCAAAACAGGGGATGGAAGTGCCAGAAAAAGGAGAAAGATGGAGAAAGATTTTTTACAAAAGCACATAGTGACAAGACAAATGGGAATGCATTCACACTGCAGAGGGCAGGGATAGATGTGATACAGAAAAGGAATTCTTGGCTGTGAGGGTGCTGAGGCCCTGGCACAGGGTGCCCAGAGAAGCTGTGGCTGCCCTTGGATCCCTGGAAGTGTCCAAGGCCAGGTTGGACAGGGCTTGGAGCAAGTTGGGATAGTGGAAGATCTCCCTGCCAATGGCAGACGGTTGGATTGGATGTTTTTTCAGTTCCCTTCCAACCCAGTCCATTCTGTGATTCTATGATTACGCAGTTTTATTAAAATGTAATAGAGAACAGTCACATTTCCAAGATCCTGGTTGTACAGCAATCTGGATTAATTGCTTCCTTTTTCCATTGCAGGGCAAGATGTGGCACAGAGAAGTGACAACCTGTGATTAGGAATGGGCAGAGTGGGAGACAGGAGGGGTGGAAGGTGGGAAGTACAAACTTGCTAAACGAGGCAATGGCCAGAATCTGGTGAACGGTCCCAACTGCACAGACAGCAAGGCAAACTAGTAAGAGTGATGCTTAAGTTCTCCTCCTGCTCAAACACCATGACAGAACTCAATATTCACAGAATCACAGAATTGTTAAAGTTGGAAAACCTTTCTAAGATCATTCAGTCCAACTATCCCCCAGCACTGCCAAGGCCACCACTGACCCATGTCCCCAAGTGCCACATCCAGACAGATTTTAAATCTCTCCAGGGATGGGGACTCCAACACTGCCCTGGGCAGCTGTGCCAGGGCTGGACACACTTTTCCATAAAGAAATTTCTCCCACCATCCAATCTAAATAACCCCTGGTGCAACTTGGAAATATGCAAGTCCTGTGGAGTACACAGAGACTGAACTCCTGTTGATTTATTCCGTTTGGGAGGGTAAGGATACAAAGAAAAAGAATTTACAAAGAAGTGGATGAATTTTTATAATTTTTTTTAAGTTGTTCATAACAATTTCACAGCTGGTAGCTGCAAGTGGTGACTTTGTAACTGTTAAAATGATTCACGAGCACAGAAAAAGCAGAGTTTTTAGAAGGGAGATTGCAACCTGGCCAGCAGTACTTGTGAAGAAACTCTATAATAAAAAACAGATTAGCTGGTCAATTTATCAGTAAATAAATTCTTTTTCCACTAAAGAGTCCTTGTCAAGGTGTATGAGCAGCATATTCAATTACCTTCCAGAGTAACTATAAACCACTTTACAAGACTCTTTCCCAAATAGAGAAGAAAGAGGAAGATAGAACTGAATAGAAAATGGTGCCCCAGCCATTTCAGCCTGATCTCCCAGACTCCTTTATTGTGCTTTTCTGAGCTCATTTCACTGGAATTCTAATCTTCTCTTTTGTTAAACATAAATGGGCTTCTAATAATGAGAGCAACATGGAAATTGCAGATGCTCAGAACTTGTGTATGATTCATCCACTTGTAAATATCAAGGCTGGTTTCACTCCCACTTGCAAATCAAGTATCTTTTCCAGAACCCAAATGAACCAAGGTGCCCCACAATGGCCAAGGCCCCCATACCCTTCCTAGCAGACATCACTTTGAGTCAGAAAATATCATCAGAGATGAAATATTGTTGATTTTTCCAGTGTTTCCAGGAAAAGAAACATGGTGCAAGCACATGAGCTGCAAAGTGCATTTTGGGGCAGAAGGTTCTGGGCATTTAGGAAGAGTTCTTTGGCTGGTTAGGAGGAAAATTTTGGGATAACATCAATGGGAAAGTCAGCAGTTCAAATTGCTCCAGAGGAAAATTAATCATAGAATCATGGAATGGTTTGGGTTAGAAGGGACATCAAAGCTCATCCAGTTCCTCTCCCCTGCCATGAGCAGGGACACCTTCCACTATCCCAGGGTGCTCCAAGCCCCATACAACCTGGCCTTGGACACTTCCAGGGATCCAGGAGCAGCCACAGCTTCTCTGGGCACCCTGTGCCAGGGCCTGCCCACCCTCCCAGCCAGGAATTTGTTCTGAAAATCCCACCTAGACCTGCCCTCCTTCAGCTAAAGGTTGATGAGTTGCTTTCCCTCACCACTTTCTCCAGGTTCATTTTCTGACCATCCTTGCTTGACCACATCCAAGTACCTTAAAAATGACTGCTTGCCTTTTGGGAAGTATTTTGCAGTTTTAGGATTCTTTCCTGATCCTACTGTTTGGGTTTGTCATTGAAACCATGTTCACACCATAGAAAAGCCACTTGAAAGTCTTTAATGAAACACTGATGGTAGCCTGAAGTGTGTAAACATATCAGTGCCATTCTGAAAACCCAAAAACCCCACACAGAGACAGAATCACTTTTCAAAGACACTTGTTTAGAAAAGAAACAGGAGTAGTACTTGAAACTTAATACCTCAATAGAAGATTTTTGATATTTCTCACCTTTAAGTTCTTTAGGTTAAGAAAAACAATCTTTACTGTCTGGTTCATATCTGAATCTTGGTCTCCCAAAAGCCACAACTGTGACGTTAACCAATGAGAAAAGATTTTCTGACAAAATAATTTTTTAGAGATTTCCAGGGAGTTTGCAAAGATGGTGATTCACCCCTAATTTTGACTTTATGGGTTTATTCTCATTGAAGAGATGGGGGAAAAAAAGATGGAAGGAAGGGAATGATTCAACTTACAAAAAATATATATATATATACATTTTGTCTGCTCAAGAATTTGTCAGGAGTCTGGTTTTGATTGGGTTCCTCTGAGATTCCCTGAGAGATATCCAGGTTTGGACTTTTAAAAATAAACATAAGACTGAAACTGTTTGTGCTGGAATCCAGTTCTTGGCCAACATTACCAAAAAACAATTTCATCACAGAGACACACCAGAATTTCCCCAGAAATATAAAATTTTCAGTCATAGAAATGAGCAAATATTCTGGAAATGGGTTTGTTTTAACTGTTTGGCTCATCCCCAGCAGGAGCAATGCAATATTGACAGTGTGTCCTCCCCCTACTCATGGACACAACGGGTGCTTTATTCGAGCCAAGAGGGAAAATATGAGCAGATTCTGTGCTATTTTGGCAAAATTAAAAGCCTTGAAATGACTGTGGGGAAAAGCCTTGTGGTAGAGGTATTAGAGTTTCACAAGTAGAACAGCCAGAGCCTGCATGAATTCAGGCTGGGTTTTGACTTTCCTCTGTGACCGAGCTACAAAAAAATATTTCAGGTTGGCAGCACTCTGAGCTGAAAGATTTGCCTCAGGCTAGAGGTTTCAATTTCTTTCCAAGGGATCTTACTCTGAGAATGACAATGATGGATCAAAGGTGGGCGAGTAAATCTCCTTGGAGGGCTTTTTCCTCAGCTGATATCTAAGAAATCTTATCCCATTTAGACTGAACATAGAGGACAGTGGTTAACATGTTCCAAGCACAGGGGACAGCTGCAGAATTCTTGACCCATGTTTAGTGGAAATCAATATGTTGGATGAAAATTCCTTTGTGAAACCAGCTGGATTGAGAATAAAGACAAGCCCAGTCCAGCACATCTTGGCAGATCTAAGGACCCCTGCAAGGCTCGCTGCAGAGGATTTTCCTTTCTGTGAGCTGATGGCCTGGCTCTGGGGCAGTTGTAGGGATGTATATGTGGAGGCTTCATCCCACCCTAAAGTGCTCCACTTCAAGGTACCACATGGAGGTTCCTCACCACTCAGCCCTGGTGAGACCTCCCTGCTTGGCCAGTTTGGGATCCCAAGCACAAGAACACGAGAGAGGATCCTGTGAAGGCCCCTGAAGGTGACCAAAGGCTCGGAGCATCTGTCACATGAGGAGATGCTGAGTCAACGAGGGCTGTTTGTCCTCCTGGACAGAAGGTCTTACCAACATGAGCTGGGAGCTGATGAATACCTGATGTGGGCACCCAGATTTTTCTCAGTGGTGCCCATTGAGTGGACAAGAAGCAATGGGCAGAAATGGAAATACAATAAATTCCACATAAATACAAAAACACCTTTCCTGTTGTGGAGGTTGCATGGACACCTCATAGTAGCCTTCCAGTCTTTGGAAAAAGACAATTCACCAGGAACTGTAGTGACAGGACGAGGGGAAATTGCTTCAAACTGGAAGACAATAGATTTAGATCAGATATTAGGAAAAAATTCTTCTCTGTGAGGGTGGGAAGGCCCTGACACAAGGTGCCCAGAGAAGCTGTGGCTGCCCCTGCATCCCTGATAGTGTCCAAGACCAGCTTGGATGAGGCTTGGAGCAAAACTGGATGGTCTTCAAAGTCCCTTCCAACCCAAACCATACCATGATTCCATGAATAATTACAGAAAACACGTAGAAGCATATTCCAGCTTTTTGTACAACAATCCAGCTCCACTGAAGTCTGCAAGGATGTGGCCAGAGCATTGTCACAGCTGTCACTGCAGCAAGGGGGGGACACAAACCACACCACAGAGTGGCCAAGGATGGAGTAAGGGACCTTGAAAGCAAACTTTAACATATAGACACTGACAACGAAGCTGCAAGATTTTAATCACTGTTTTACATGTGCCACACACGCCACTCTCTTATTTTGGGAACAGCTTATTACTTTGTCTGGTCTGCTGCAAATGCTAATGCATGTAGATGCTAATCAAGATTCCTGCTCTGCTTTCCTGCCTCACCTAATTGGATTTGCATTAGAGCTCGTTTGGGAGTTTGCACTCAGAATCACAAATGGAATTGGATCACATCTCCCTGGTCTTGGTGTGGTGGCAGCTGTGCTGCAGAGGAAGAGGGGGAACAGCCAGCAAGGCCAAAAATCTGAGTGCAGCCAAATAAATCCATTTGTCACACAAATAAATGTCCAGCAGTCACTTGGAAAGGGCTGCACACCTCACTCCAGAGGCTCTAGCAGAAGTACAGAGCTCTATTATTCTGCAATAAGCAGCAGAGGATTTGGAGTGGCTGCAGGAATGAGGTGATGTGGGGCATGCAGGAGCCTGGTTATTGAAATGTGGCACATTAAAAACACTGTGACCTGACTAAAGGAGGGAGGGAGGGAGGGAGGGAGTAAGGAAGGGGTTATGAGCTCCTTCCTCCTGCTCTGGGTTGGGCTTGGCTGGTTTTGAAGCCTGAGGAGAAGCCCCATTAGCTGCCCTTTGGTTCTCAGTGCAATATTTGGACTTAATGGAAGTAATTACTCCTAAATTGCAAGAAAACAAAAATAAAATTCATCACTTAACTAAGTTCAGACAGTTTGAGTGTGCACTCTCTTCTTCCAATGGGCCAGTTCTGCAGTTATTAATATTTTTATTCATATTCTCAGAAGCTTTACTTGGATGATAGATTCAAATTTTTTTGAAAAGGAAAGCAAAATGACAATGTCCATCCTAGAAAAGAAAGTTTATTTCATATTTTAGTTTTTTTTCAAGCTTTTCAATGTGATGTGATTGGAAAGAAAAACCCATGAAAAGTACTGAGTTATTGGATGTTCCCTGGAAACTTTTACCTAACAATCCCAACCCTTTATATGATATATGATATTTATCTGATAAAAAATGCCACCAATATTTGTAGTCAGAAATTCTGAGACAAGAAATCTGCATGAAAATGATTTGGCAAGAGGTGGAACCAACTGCCCTGTAAACTACACTAATTCCAACCCTTCAATTATTTTTGTTACACAACCTTGTCTGCTTTTTTTTTCTTCCACGGAGAGTTTGAAAACATCAATTTTTCCATCTCTAAATAAAATCTCCAAGTGATAAGAATGGTTTGTTCTCTCCTTTTTGAGAGAAATGGAAACAAGAGCTCAGATGTATTATAAATTAGAGCCTGGAAAGCATTGAAGTACTGCTAAAATTCATCCACTGAGCTTAAATCACTTCTGATTTTGCCCTTGTAGATGATAATGGCATCTTCAGTGTTTCCCCCCAAATACTTAGCTATCAAGAGGCAAAGCTGGAATTTTATGTATTTTGATGTTATTCACTAAGGTTCATTGTAAAACTGACTAATCCAAAATATTTTTATGATTTGTAATTTTATTACTGATGGAGCCCAGGAATGAGGAAGAACCAGGATTCCCAGGCACAAGGTTTACACATTTTTCCTTCTAACACTCCAACTTGAACTCTCTCTGTCCTGGTTCCTAACTCAGTGCTACAACACATTGCTGTTATTTCACAATTTTCTTTACATCCTGGCAGGAAAGAAGCCTCAAGAGGAGGAGAGCAGCCTCTACTCATTTTGGTTTTTCATAGAGAAAAGGATGGAATGGGTCCCTCTAAGTGGGAAATGAACCTCAGGAGCTCCCAAAGAGCCAATTTGAACCCATCCATGGGATGTACAGAAGTTATGAGCACACCCTCATGAAGAAGCTTGAGAGCAAATTAACTTTTAAGGTGAAAAAAAAGCTTTTACATGGCATCTACTAGATTCAAAGAGAAGAGTGAGCATTAAAGAGGGAAAAGAGATACTGAAAGGGAGATGCTCTGCAAGAAATGAAGGTGTAATAACCCCAATATGATAATTGCCACTGCCTGGTGGTTATAGTTATATTTTACATGTTCAAACTTGAGACTGCACAGCAAAAAACCCTTTGGATTTCTTATAAATCAACTCCCCTGTTTATTATAAACACAGCCAAGAATGGGAATCAGCAAGAGCAGTGATGAAAGAATTACTTCTGCTCCTCTGAGAAGCCTGGCAGCTTTCCCTTTGCTAATGCTTCCTCTTTGTGTCTCCTAAGAGCTCAGCCCTGTTTGCTGCAATCTTCATTGTGGGTGCTCAGTGCTCAGTGTCTGCAATATCCCTGCCAGCCTGACATTGAGGAAAAGCTTTCTAAAAATGCCTCGAAGGCCATCTTAAATGTGGCAAAATGGTCTGTAACAAAATAGGTAAATGCAAAAACCTCATGGGATTTATATAAAAAGCCCCTGAAGAAGGGAAGGAAAATAATTGCTGTCTGTGCTCAGCTGTTCTGTTAAAACATCTTTTGCTTCAACACTTTTCATGGATACAATGCTAATACACTTTCTTCTGGGGAGATGTAGCTTTTCTCACAAGAATGTCTATCACCTCAGAGATAAGACATGATTCAGGTCAAGAAACATGCCAGGAAAAAAAGAGTCACATATGGGAGCAGTTTCAGACACTTTATTCTTTTCCAAGGCCTTGCAGAGCCTCGTGGAAGGTCCTTCCATGTGTCAGTCATCTCCACAGCCCCAGCTTCTGATTGAGAGGTGCAATAAAATCTCTGGTAATGGTGGGAAATGGTAAAATAGATCAAAGGGGAAAATCCTCAGTGGTTGTAAATACTTCTGTCTACATAAACTTAACTATAATCTGTATGTGCTAACTGATATGTGAAATTGTATTCCATATTTATAAGTACTGAGGGTTGACAGGCATCTACAGAAGATGACAGAACAGTCTCCTAAATCTCTGTTTGCTCAGCAGCCAGATTCTTGGGACTGGAAAGAAGCAATAAAAAATAATGCTTTAAGATTAGAAAAAACTCCTTTGGTTGCCAAAGATTTTATCTTCTGACAACTATCTTTTTCTGTCTCTGCTGGAACAGAAGCAGAGTTGATGAGCTTTGTTGAGGCACATTTTATGGCTGGTTTATTTCAGTGACCATCACACACAATCTGTGTGTGCTGTGAACACTCTGAAGGCTGAGGGGTATGAGGCTGCCCGAGGTGGGAATGTCACCTTGGTGCCATTGGAATTCCTTACCAGAGGTAGAGAACAGTGTGTTCTCAACGTGTGAGGATGTGCCACTCTCCCTACCACAGCGAGGAGCACCTTGGAGACACTTTCAGCACGGAAAACCTCACAGCAAGTGAATTTGGCAATCAACCTGGCAGCTTTCACTCCAGTGAAACCATTATTTCAATCAGCCACATGCTGTCTTTTTTTTTCCCAAAGTAGACACTGCAGGGTGTAGCCTGAGATGTTCAGATTTTATTTCGTTACTGTTCTGCTTTATATTTCATTTGTTTTAGCTTTTCCATTTGTCTTAGCTCTGCCAGCTATTGGGAAGCTTTATTATTATTTTTACAGCCTTCCAAATGCATTGCAGGGTTATAACAAGCATTTTCAATGTCTTGAGGCAGTTCCCTCTTGCCTGTTGCTAAACTGCTTTGAGTAATGTGGTTATTAAAAAAATAAATACATCTCTGTGCAATGCATCTAAATGTGATCCTCTCTGAAAATAAGTTTAAATTCTATACCACATCTTTGGCTCAGAGGTTTTGGGGGATTTTTTAAAATTCCTCTCTCTCAAGTCTCTCAGTCACAGCTGAACTTTCCAGGAATAAAACTTCCAAGAGTCTTATACATGATATGATGAAATTCTGCAACAGAAATGGCACAAACTTCTATCCACTTGTTGGAGTCAGATTATTTCAAGAAATAGGTTCTGCTCAAAGCACCATCATGTCCCTCTGCTCTGTGTGTTTCTGAAGCAGTCGTGCCTTTCATCACTTCACTTTTAAGGAGCCTTATGCTATTTCTCTGCATGCTGAACTACAGGCAGTGAGGACCTGTCAGTCTGAATTGCATTAATTCTCAGAGTCATTATCAGGAGGGGACTAGAAGACAATCTTGTTAAGAAATAACATCCTCTGCTTTTCTGCATAACCATATTTATGCTAAAAAAAGAGAATAAAATCTTTAAAGACACCTGCTTGGCAAGACTTTCTGAAATTAGTAAAAAAGGACAGAGAAAGCAAAATATCTTTAGAGATTCTCTGCTGCACCCATTGAATTTTGTGACTGAAAGCCCTTCTTTCAATCACAAACACCCTAAAAAAGAAAATAAAATAGATGCAGAGTGCATTCAATGTAAAGAAAGGTGTCCTAAGGAAGAGTCCAGTCAGTTGAGTGTCCTGTTTCAATTCTTATGTCACTGTGACCCAGTCTGTGCACACCACAGACCAAGCACCCTCCTCTTGGGCACTTTTGGGAAGTTTGGCTGCAGCAGAGCCCTGCCAGCCATGAGAGATGCTGGTGTTGATAGGGAACAGCACCTTGTGCTCTCCCTCCAGTGCTGGAACAATCCAAACGGGCATCTCAAGGACTCATGGAATCATTAAGGTTGGAAAAGACCTCTGAGACCATCAAGTCCAGCTGTTAACCCAGCACCAGCACCATGTTCATCACTAAATCATGTCCTCATGTGCCACATTTGCATATTTGGGGTTTTTTTAAAACTTTTAGGGGTGATGACTCTAGCACTGCCCTGGGAATGTTGTCCCAGTTCTTAACAACCCTTTCCATGAAGAAATTTTTTCTGTTATCAATAAGATAACAGAAATCCCCTGATGCCACTTGAGGCTATTTCCTCTTGTCTCCATCCTAAGGAGACTCTAGGCCTGCAGAAAGTGTCTGTGGGTCAGCACTGTCCTGGAAGAGCAGTGGTGGCCTTGGTTTGGGTGGAAAGAGGGTGATGGGCAGCAATAAAAGGATGGAAAATTTTGCAGGAGAAGTGAATGGGGTTTGGGTGGCTTAACTCAGCAGCTCCTCTGTTTTACAGCTCTGCCTACACAGCAGCTAAAACCATTTTTCAGTGAAGGGCCAGGGAATTAATTTCTAACATCTTTTTTAAAAAAGATAACCAAGCTGGCTTGGGGAAAGCATGCAGAGGTATCAAATTGACAGCTTTGGGATAGACTTTTAGCTGCTAGGAAGTTGATTTTACCTGCTAGAGGAGGGAAGGTGCTGACTGAAAAGATCGTGCACGTGGGCAGTTTGCATTTCTTTAGCAAAGTTCACCTCCTGGCAAGAGTTGCTCAGGAAGTCTTTTCCACAGTGTGATGATGTCTGACAGAAAATTGTAGCTGCTGATGGAGAAAATGGTATGTGCTTAACCAGAAAGGACTTATCCATCTGCTCCTCACTATAAAAAAATATCTGATTATAATGGGAAAGGTCTAAAAATATTCTTTAATTTTCGATTAAACACTTCACTGCACAAAGCACTATACAAGATTTTATTTGGGTTCCTGCTCAACATTTTGGAACAAGATGATCTTTAATGTTCCTTCCAATTCAAACCAGTCTATGATTTTATGAACTCTTTTTTTCTGTTTACCAATGTACAGACACTTGTTTTAAAAGTCACTAATGGTCAAAATAGAAATAAAAAAGACAATCTGACTCCTGGAGATAAGGTTCATCCATAACTCGATTGAAAACAACTTTTAATAACCCTTAATGACAAGAAATGAATTGAAAAATAAAACCATGAAGGTCAATATGAAACTGCACATTGAAATTCTACTCCAGTGTTTAGAGAAGAGTGAGCTGTGAAAATATAGACTCAGACTAAAAAATAGACTCAGACTAATCATGGGACAAGAATGATCCAGCAGAGGTTTTTAATTGAGCTCTGTGCATTGCTGGGATGGGGCTCAGGGAATTCAGCCTCTTCTGTGTGATTAATAAACACCAAGTTAATGGGCAGAAGGGACCAGCAGATCAATCATGGTGACATCTTGCAGAACAAAGCTCATGAGAGCTCACCCACTTGTCCTGCACTGCTTCCAGAAAAACATCCAGTCTTCATCTGTGGAGAGCCAAAGATGGAAAATCTGCTGACTCCTTTGGGACCCTGTTTCACTCTTAAAAATCTCTGTCCTTGCAGCCACTGGAATACCCCCAGTTTTACTTTTCCAGCTGTTGTTTCTCACTAACATTTTCCTTCCCGACCTCAAAAACTGTTTTGCATTTGTGGTTATCTCCCCATAGCAAAAGTAGCACTATTTTAATTTTTATCTAATAATAATTTATTATTATAAGAAATGCTGATAATCAAGTTTCCTTCCTCATGCTTCTTTTTGATAAGAGTTTATCAGTGTATGGTGCTTCTCACAGCCCTCAAAAATTTTTGCAGCTCATTTCTTTATTTTTCCAGGATTGTCCTGAGAGATTTTGCATAATGTGGACACCAGCCCAGTAATGCTCCAAATGCATATATTAGGTAGATGTTGACAATTTTCAGCTTCTTGTTTGAAGGGTTTCTTCATTTCCCAAGACAAAATGCTGAACTTTTCACATACTCAGTGTTGTAATGAGTGTTACATTGCATGTTTTACTCTTTCTTTACTTTCTGATTTCATATGGCCAAATGCTGTGTCTGACATGCAAAAACCTAATAACATTAAATAAACTATGACATTATTTCATTCAACTGGTAATTTAAAGAAGCAGTGGGATTTATCTACCCACCTGCATTGCACCTGTGAAGTTGCACCAGGCAATTATTCTAAAGGAAGTCAGTTCTGGTTCAGTCCTCTGCCTTTCACCTTGGCTCTTCAACCTGAATTTACTGATCACATCATCTTCCTCAAGGAGAGGAGGCTGCTGTACTTTCTGATTTAGAGCTCACTCCTCACCCTGCAATCACAGGTCTCATTTTAAGAGTCTGTCACGCTGATGGTGGCCTGAACCACGAAACCTTTTGTGCAAGTTTAAATATTTCCTGGCTGTGAATGTGGCTGATAGCCCAGCCACAGATGTCTGCAGTGGCTGAACTCCAGCCAGCAACCAAGTACCACACAAGCCCTTGGTCACCCCATCCCTGCTCCCCTCCCTGGTGAGATGGGGAGGAGAAGCAGAAAAAAACCAAAACAAAACACCATAGGTTGAGATAGGAACAGTTTAATAATTGAAATAATTATAAAAATTATAAAGGGAGGAGAAGGAGAAGGAGAAGGAGAAGGAGAAGGAGAAGGAGAAGGAGAAGGAGAAGGAGAAGAAGGAGGTGATTGTCCTCTCCTGGTCAAGTCCTCCAGGTTAAATATTGGGAATGATGTTCTATGGACATGTTCTGTGGTTAAATATTGGGACTTATGTTCTGTGGACTGGAATATTCCCTTGGCCAATTCATCCAGTTGTCCTGGCCATGCTCCCTCCTAGAACATGGAAAACCAAAAAGTCCTTGATGTAGACTAAGCATTACTTTGTAACAAATAAAACATCAGTGTGTTATCAACGTGATTCCTGTACTGCAAAACACATCCCTGTGCCAGCTACTGGGAAGAAAATTATCTCTATCCTGGCCAAAATCAGGACAGTGTCCCACAGAGCCTCTTCCTTGGCCTGCCCTGTCTCCCAGAAATGGTTTCACATGTCATAACAAACACACTGCTCTGCCTTTTGCTTTGTCATCATCTGGCTAAAAATTATGAGTAATATTTTATACAGATGCATTCTGTCTGTCTGCATTTTGTGAAAATGAGGCAGTCTGAATCTGATTCTTTCCACTCTGCAATTTTCTCATGGGATTCATCAAATCCCATTGTGTTCTCCCTGAAGAAGACACTTCTCTTTTAAGCACTGTGAGCCAATGCCAAAAAGGTGACAGGCAGGGGAAGATCAGAGAAAGCAATATCCACAGGTTTGGTAACAGTCTGCAGAGAGGAAAAAATGAACTAAAGTTTCAAAATATGAGATAAACATGTTATTTATTAAAAAATATGATAAAGTGTGTATCTGTCATACATTAATCAGAGAGGAGATGTTGCTACTTACATCAAAACCTTCCCAATGATTTATTGAGAATCCCAGAGTTACAGAATGGTTTGGGTGGGAAGGGACATAAAAATCATCCAGTTCCACCCCCTGCCATGGGCAGGGTCCCCTTCCACTGTCCCAGGTTGCTCCAAGCCCTGTCCAGCCTGGCCTTGGACACTTCCAGGGATCCAGGGGCAGCCACAGCTTCTCTGGGCACCCTGTGCCAGGGCCTCACCACCCTCACAGGGAAGAATTTATTCCATATATGTAACCGAAATTTCCCCTCTTTCAGTTTGCAAGTAGCATTTTATTACTTTCTTTAATAAAATCACTATTAAATGCTAACAATGAAGAAATATCTATCATGTTTTCCTTTATGGATTTTTTATGGATTTTGTTGTTGAGATGTTTTCATGGCAAGGATTTCCAAAGCCATTTAACCACCTAAATCTGTTGTGCTCTGAAGTTGCAGCATCTGATTTTTTCCAGTGTGATCTTGATGTGCTCAATGAAAACAGTTCAGATACTGACCTGGTCACATCTCTAGACTCATTTACCCTCTCGTTTTTTCACCCTTTTTACCCTAAAGCCCCTGAAAAGCCCCCATGATTCAAATAATTATTTTCACTAAACCATTCAAGCACATGACACTGGATCATGTGTCTTTATTAAACTAAATTAATGCTTTTGGCACCAAGTCCCTGCCCAAAAGAATTCCCTGTATCTGCATCTTGCTACAGGCTGCATCCCATCCAAATGCCAGGCTCAGCTCACAATTTCACAATCCTTTTGAGCCAACACAATAGAATATGGTTATTTTGCAGAATTTTGCTATAAATCTGGAGAAAAAAATTGCTCTTTGGAGGTTTACTGGTCATTGAAACTTACAGGGGTTGCTCACTCACATGAACAAACCAAAAATTGTTTATCCAGAACTGTTCTGTTGAAACCATTATAATTTTTACATGTTGTTGGGCTTCACCATAAAAAATAACTCTCTTTTTTTTTAAAATCACGGAATTAGTAAAGCAATTGAAAGACATGGAACTAAAGATAAAGGTGATTTTAACCAAACTAGAAATCCCAATTTATGCTACTTTATGGTTATTTAAAACAGGTTAATTTAAAACCTGAATAGATTAAAATGTCCTTCTGCCAATGGTTTAAATCCCTGGTGAGGCAAAAATAAGCCAGCTGGATTTTGTATTTTTTGTTCAAGGGGTCTTTTCTCAGTATCTTGCAGGAAACTGGATGGTTAATGAGGTCACATCAAAACATTTGTTGGCCAGAAGCAGTCATGTTGCCAAAGTACTATTTGAGAACTCAGAAATTCTCTCTTATTCTGTCCTAACAAGAATGATATTTAGAGGAGATTTGTTGCAGTAATTAGGTGTCCCACAGGTGCAGATTTTTATTCACATTACACATTAGTTGGGCCATGGTTGGCTTTTAGTGCAAACCTCAGCTTTGGGCTTCAAATGGGATTTCAGAGCCAGGCTTGTTCCAAAGGCTCTTGGACTAGAAATGAGCTGTGAAGGACAATCCTGAAATGGCATTGGAAGCCCACCTCACACAGAATCATGGAATATCCTGAGTTCCATAGACAGTCAAGTCCAAATCCTGCACTGGGCAGCCTCAAGAATCCAGGAGGAGGAAGAGAGACCTCTCAGAAAGAGAGGAGACAAGGATAATAATTATTTAGGAGGATGATTAGTCTCAGGATACATTATGAGCAAATCTAATCTGATTATCAGTTTAAAGTTTAATCATTTAATCATCCAGAACAATGGAATAGTTTAACTGGATTTTAGGATGGTCACAGAAAGAAAGAAGGACTGAAACAGATCAGGAACATCTTCAGCCTCAGAGGTTTCTCAGAGCTGATAGGATGGGTTTACACACAGTTGTGCTTGTCCTGAAGCAGGAGGATGGACAAATTAACCTTCCAAAGTCCCTCTCAACTCCAGTTTAATAATTCCTGCATATAAAAAAAGAATAGATTAATTCAAATGCACTAATGAGAGGGTCTGAGGTGGGAGCTGAGAGCCACAAATCTGCCAGGATTGTTGCAAGGCTTCTTCCTTTTCCTGCCCAGCATTCTGGGGTGAAAGGATTTATTTAGGCTATTTAACAAGAAGCTCTTTACATGTTCCATAGCTTGATGGCAAATTTAATTTCCTGAAGTTTGTAGAAACATGCACTGAGATTAAGGGCCAACCAGAAGCACATCTTCTTCCTCTACCCTAAAGGTTATGGGGCAACATGAGGAAAAGGCAGATGAATCAAAAAGAGCCCTGTCACAATGAGAATAAACAATTTTTTCACCTTCCAGCATTTGATTCTCTCTGTGCTTGAAGACAAATTTTATTAATTCTGATATAACATAATTGTCCTTTCAGGGTCATGTTTACAAACCCCAAAGAGCTGGTTTCAGCTGCAGCACACATTTCTTCTGCCCGTGTCAATCTCTTTTCCAATTATCACCCTCTAGATCCCTTTGCAAACAGAATCAGTGCATGCAACTGGCTGTGAGACTTTTGGGAACAACAAACAGAATGAGGTCATGATGAAAAGGTCAGCCCTGATCCATACCTGACATCTCTCACTCTGTGCTGAGGCTGCTGTGAAGATTTTCAGACTAAGACAGACCTGAGTGTGAAGTCTGACCCTTTATTTTGAGTGATATGGGATGACAGGTAAAGAAAGGGGAAGAAATTAAAATTTTAGCTATTTTTAAATTTACTTGCAAACAGAAGGGCTGATTTTTTATTATTTTTTTTAAGAATAGATCTCAGCAGATTGACAGAAATAGATTTAAATATTTTTAATTCTACAGAGGTCTAGGCCTTTTTTCCCTATGGCTGGTATCCAGACACACTTCCTGGGAGCCTGAGGACTTTTAGTAGGATATTCCCTCATCCTTGGAAGGGTTCAAGGCCAGGTTGGACAGAGGCAGAGCTTGGAGCCACCTGGTTGAGTAGAAATTGTCCCTGACCATGGCAGGGGGTTGGAACAAAATGATCCTTAAGGTCCCTTCCAACCTAAACCATTCAGTGATTCCATATTTGGAAGGAAAAAAACCAAAACAACAACAACAAAATGCAGAGATTAAAGAGATTAAAGATGCCCAAGGAACAAAAAGATCACTTTCCCTGAGAAAGCATCTCTGACAGTTTTACTTCAAATGCAACAAATATCTTAAGCCAGGGAAGAGCTGTTGTTGTTTTCAGTACTCCCTTATGTCTTCCTTATGATAACTCATATTTTTCTGTTTGAAAGACAACACAAGGACAATAAAATACATATGATCCTTGCTCATCAGAATAAGTCAGTGAAAATTTTGGGAGTGATCTATGAGTTTTTTTCAAGAATGGGATGTTTATACAGGAAATATGAAATGAGGCATGAAGATAAGCAATAATTTTTAATCACAAACACAGTCACTGCTTAATGGAACATTACAGTTGAAGACAAACAAAATGATTGGGTGGAAGGTTTGTAGCTGAGGATCCAAGCTCAGTGATACGAATTTTGATTATTCTGGAATTTTTTTTCTTTCAACTTAGAAGGATTGAGCACTGATAAAATGTTTCATGGACACATCTGAACATAACCAGATGGAGGATTTTGATGAGATTTATCTCTGTTCCCTTTACCCATCTCTTTTTATTTAAATCTGAGGAGTTGTGGGCCTGAGCAACTCTACTCCAGGTATGTCACGATCTTACACAAGACAGGCAAAATCACAGAATCCCAGAAAGGTTTGATTTGGAAGGGATCTCAAAGATCACCCAGTCCCACCCCTGCCATGGCAGGGACACCTTCCACCATCCCAGGGTGCTCCAAGCCCTGTCCAGTCTGGCCTTGGACACTTCCAGGGATCCAGAGGCAGCCACAGCTTCTCTGGGCACCCTGTGCCAGGGCCTGCCCATCCTCACAGGGAACAATTCCTTCCCAATATCCCATCCAGCCCTGCCCTCTGGCAGTGGGAGCCATTCCCTGTGTCCTGTCCCTCCATGCCTTGTCCCCAGTCCCTCTCCAGCTCTCCTGGAGCCCCTTTAGGCTCTGGAAAGGGCTCTGAGCTATCCCTGGAGCCTTCCCTTCTCCAGGTGAGCACCCCCAGCTCTCCCAGACTGGCTCCAGCCCTTGGAGCATCTCCTAGACTCCTCTGGACTCTCTCCAGCAGCTCCACGTCCTTTTGGATCCATATCCTGTAGGGGATCTGCAGCTCTGCAGGTATCACAGCCCACCATTCCCACTGACTGAACCACAGCTCTTTCCACATCAGGCTTGGACACTGACCATGTACTGGAGTGTGGCTCCACACACTTTTGGGACCTGATTAACTGTCCTGTCCCCCAGAGGTCTCTTCTGAAGCTCTTGGAAATGAGGAAAGCACTGCCAGTTCTCACTCTCTGTTTTTGTACCGGGGTGCTGACTCCACTCCCCAGTGACCCCAGAGGGGGCAAAGGCCAGAAGTCACCACTTTCCCTGCTGAGCTCAGATCTCCAGGCATCTAAAGAGAAAGATCCAGAGAGCTTATCACATCTCTTACTGAAGATTTATTAATTGCAGAAATGTCTGCCCCGTTCAAGAATCCTGACTTGGCTTTCCCCACTGCAGGGACTCGTGAGCTGTGCTGGTGGAAGGGGGAGGCACTGTTAACCTGTGAGCACCAGGGGGAATGTGTCAGCCAAAATTTCTACAAATATTACATGGAAACTCTCTTGAGTTGTGTTTACTGAAAGGCTTTAGCTGGGATTATCACTGAGCTCAGTCCATCCTGCATGAGCTGAAGGACAGGATCTCATGAGCACTGGCCATAAAAGATGCACAGTCTTAATCCCTGGACTCAGAGATGGATGTGAAGCACTCACTAAGCAACTATTCACTTCTCTGAAGGTTCTTAAATGCTAGAATGTCCACATTTGAATCCACTTCCTGCAAGAACAGCTTCAGTTACTGGTAGCTGAGGGAAAAAAAGTAAACAGCTTAAGGTCCCTCGAAAATCTATTGCTTTTCTTTCCCTGCATTGCAAAAATAAGTGTTGAAGCACAGGATGAAGGGACTGAAATGTGTTTTCAGTTACACCAGGGAGGGCAGAGCCAGGCAGGGACAAGGTCACTTTGGGATGCTAATGAGCTGCTTGCTTGACCCTGTCTGTGACCCAGAGCGAGTTTGTGGATTTCATTTATTTCATTTATTTCACCCCTTCCTTGCTCTCACAATCCTTTTCCCACAATGCCAACCAGCCTCTATGGAAATATTGAGCTCTCTTCTGGTATTAATTGCTGTGCAGTGTGCAAGATTCAACACAAGAAATATTGTGCACGTTTCCATGTCCGTGCACAGCAGGTGGGATAGGGAGCATCCTTTGTTTTCACAGGATCATGGAATGGTTTGGGTTGGAGGGGACTTTAAAGACCATCCCATTCCAATCCCTGCCATGGGGCACCTTTCACTGGACCTGGTTGCTCCAAGCCCATCATGTTTTAGCGAGACAGTTCATATTTCTGAGGCAAATTATGTCTGACTGATGGATTAAGAGGCAGGACTTGCCTTCTTCTGGGTACATGTACAAATGAGCCATAACCACCATTCCCCTGTTGCCTTCCATCAATTTTTTGCCTAAAAACTGGAGTCAATACCAAAAGCAGCTTTAAAGCTGTGCACATCTCTTACAAATATCCAGGAGTCATGGGAAACAACACTTAATGAGGACTTTATTGTATAACTGGCTTCTCTCTAGACAGGGAGAAAAGAAGAGTGAATTTGGGGACACACAGCAGCCTGGCAAGTGGCAGTGCATAATGAGAGACAGGAGTGGGCATTTTCTCTGCTGGGATGGAGAGGGAAGGTGGATTCCTCTGATCCTCGCAGGAAAACCCACAAGTTTTAAATCTTAATGACACTGCCCAAACTTGGAGAGTGATGGACATTAAATACCTTTCATAAATTGCATGAAAACAGGGGTAAAATACTGCCATATCCATGCTGCTGGCTTGGATTATTTTACAGCTTTGCAGCCTCTGGTTTGGGGCATAGTCCCACTGTGCTGAGCTGTAAAAATGCAAAATGAAAGGATTATCTTCTTTCCCAGTCTAGCCACATAACAATAAACAGCAGGCAAGTTGAGAAGGGGAAACCACTGTGAGGGTATTGCTCGTGTAAGGAAGACAAATGGCTCATTTCATATAACAGTAAAGGGGAAAAGGCACAAATGAGAAGTGACCTGCTCGGATGGACTTAGGGAAGGGAAAATTCTGCAGATGTGACAATCTGCGGCCTTCACACTTCGTAACAGCCAAGACATGAAATCGGGAGGGCTGTAGCTTTCTCTCAGAGATGACAAAATAATTCAGAAAGATTATCTGAAAGTAGCACAAGTTTCAGATATGACCTGGGTTGACACTGAAGTCCAGATAAAAGCCGGCAGGTTTTGTCACCTGTAACTGTTTACAGCATTTCTAGGCAATGAGAAACAGCTGTAAAAGAGTTAACAGGGCACAAGGCTCAGCAGAGACTCACCCCCAGGTGTTTTGCCTTCCTTCATCCAGTCTGATGCTTCTGACAGCTGAGCCACCTCATTTAAAGGTGCTTGAGGTGTGGTTTAAAACCTCTGCTGTCAGCTTGCCATGTGCTGCTCCCGGGGACTGCTGAACTGGGATGCCTCAGGTAGCAAATAGAAGTTTCTAAGGGATTAACGGGGGGGGGAAATTGACTGAAGAGTTCTAAGAGGAAGATTAGTCATTGTGAGTTAAGTGTGTTTAGTGTGAACTAATGATTAAGGAAAGCAAGAGGTAACTGAGTGAGTTCTTGTAGTGCTTTGGCTGCCTTTGGTTCTGTATCAAATGAGGCACGTGATATTATTAACAGGTGGTTATCTTTCTTCTACATGTGCTATCTGAACCTAGTGCTAAATGCAAACCAAAAGCACTCTAAGGTGTGGAGTATTGGGAAAACGGAAATAAGAAGCTTCAATTTTGAAAATGATGCTATAAATCAGTTAGCTGAAAAAATAACCCAAAAGGGATAAAACCTAACAAGCTCCAAGGGAAGTAAACAAGCCCACTGCTTGCTGTTGGGATTTGTTTGCTTGATGTAATGTGTCCTTTAGGTCACCATGTCTGCACAGGTAATTACAGGGACATGCTCTCATTAGCAGCATGCCTCTCCTGCACAGAACCTTGAACAGCAAAAGGCTGGTGAAATATGGGGGGGTTTAAAAGAAACTACTGTGGAATAAGGACATCTTTAACTAAAAATCAAGGCCATGTGGTTAATCTGGCTGCAGCATGCCCTCTTCCTATAGCAGAGGAAAGAATGATGTCTGGGTAAATCTGTTCTTCCCAAACTGAGTGGCCAGGTATACATTTTACAGCTGGGCTAAAGAGAAGGAGTCTAAAAGAGGTTGGAAAATGCAATAATTATTTTTAATTTTAATTGCTGTAAGAGGAAGATACAGTGTCCATTTGGAAATGGCTCTTTTCACATCACTGGTTTGTTGGTGGGATATTCTTTCACCTACATGAAACTTTATGGTCCCTGAATAGAAGAGTCTGTAAAGCACAGCTAAGGAAATATATGGTTTCTGATGTTTCAGGTTTGTTTTTTTTTTTTAAGAAGAAGAGAGTGTTGTATGAAAGGACCAAGGCTGCCAAAACAGAGAACTGCACGTGGCTGTGTTTATGGAGAAAGCTGCTTCCTAACCTGCTGTTAACTGCTGGGTACCTGATGGAGCACAACAAGATAAGAAACATTTCTGGGTTTAGCCCAAGGGGGTGACCTAGGCCAAGCAAGACCTAAGCACTTTATCAGTTTTTGCAATGAGAACTGCTGGAGCCAGATGGGTGTTGGTCACTTGTCCTGAGGAAAGAGCTTCAAGTTGTGCCAGGGGAGGTTTAGGTTGGATATGAGGGGGAAACCCTTCATGGAAAGGGTTGACTGCCCAGAGCAGTGATGGAATTACCATTCCTGGAGGGATTTAAAAGCCATGGGAATGTGGTACTTGGGGATGTGATTTTGTTGTGTCCTTGGCAGTACTGGGTTAAGAGTTGGACTCAATATTCCTGAAAGTCTTTTCCATGTTTAATGATTCTGTGGGTCTATGACTCTTTTCTCCACAAGCCTCTGACATTCAAAGCCTCAAAATTAAACAATGCTAAGCAAAATATATTAGTTTTAAGGTATATTCCTCAGACAAGCACTTCCACTGCCACTTGTGTCCTTGGAAAAAACCTCTTCCCAAGCCTCTAAGCACATCTTTGATGTATCAATTAAGTCTTGTAAACAGATGAAAATTTATTGCCCTGAGTTGCTCAGGAAGGTGTCACTCCCAGACCACTCTGGTTGTTCTCTCAGTGCTTTGCAAACATCAGATGATTCTGAAAAGCCTCAGGGTAACTTCTCTGGGCTAGAAAGCAGCTTTTTGGAATGCAGAGTGTGGAACTCTGGTTTCCTGAGTGAATGGATTTGTGCAGCAGGTGTCAGCACAGCACAATATTTCATTTCTGCTGGGATCAAGTCTCAATAATTTGGTTCTGGTTACTCAGCTGTTAAATCACTTCCTGATGTGTGTGTAATGCAGTCTGTGCTGCCCCTTTTTGCTATAATTTCTTTCATTAGTGCTCAGTTGTGTTTTCTCTGCTTGCTGAGATGGTTCCTTGCCTTATTAGGCTGTGCAACCGCTTGATAATTTTTTTCCATCATTTTATGTTGCAGTAAAAAGACTGAAAAGAAATTAATGCTGTACTGTATAATCCATTATAAATGTCTCAAAGACATTTAGGAATGTGACTCAGCTCTTAGATGACATTTCAGTTCAGTGTTCTGATCTTTGCAGCTTTAAAGGCATTTAGGCAACTGATCTCCAGTAAATTAAAAAGAGAAAGTTTATCTAGGACCTATCTTTGATTCTGAGCTCCTCGATTGTGCTGAAGGCTAAATCCTGACTTGCCTTTACTCCTTTGAAAAGATAAAGAAGAGGAGAGAGACCAAGTGGTAAACAGACGACATGGTTTCAAATCTCTGATCATCTCTGGAAGTTGTTTTTTAAATCCCAGGAAAGAATTATGAGTCTCAGACATTTCTGCAAATGCATCTCTTAAAATATTCACCTGAAGTAATTCTGTTTTGGATAAATAAATACTCATTGGAAGAAGTGTTTGACCTTGTGTCCTTGCCAAGATATTGGGAAAACACAATAACCAAACAGTAATTAATTTTCTGACATGCTGGCTCTTAGGTGCACTGGAAATCGAATTCTTTGCACAAGAAAAGCAACTTCAGTGCAGTTAATTTATCCAGACCTCACATTTGCAGCAGCATCTTTGCAGGAAATCTACAGTTCTTCTGCTTTCCCTCAAACACCAGTGGAAAACAAAGCCAGAGTCCCCTAACAGTGGGGCAAAGCCAGATAAGAGCTCTGTGTAGAGGATTAATCCCAGATTTCTTCTTGGTGCACAGTGTCCCCTGTGCAATACCTTTGGAAAACCCCAGAAGATAAATCTTCCCAGGGAACCTGGGATGTCACTGTGGTTTTGTTTGCAGGATTGTCTTTGTGCCCGCTGGCAGACAGAAAATCAGGTACTGCAGGAATATGAATTACAATGAGGCCATGTGGGGGAAGTGGGACTTGGCAGTCTTGTCTGCACTTGAGCATCAGACATCAGCACCTCAAAGAGCTGCTGGTGCTCTCTCTTTGCAGTCTCCACTCACATCTGGTGCAGCTTTTGTGGTGTTTGCATCAATGCCTTGGACTTGACATTGGGATGCTCCTACTCTGGGCTGGTGACCCAAAGAATGATTTTCTGCATATTCTCTGAGAAGATTTTATTAATATTCAGCCTTGTTGTTCCCATTACAAGGAGAATTTGATGTTGCCTCAGGCTTTTCTTTTGTTGGAAGGGATCATCTGCACAGTCCTGCTTTTTTCTTCTCAGGAGAAATTTCCTCTCCTTTCCTTGGGTCCTGGTGACCACATCCAGCACTATTCCCATAAACCCCCAAATTGTCACACTGACAGGTGGGAAAATGAGGAAAGCAGAAATAACTTGATCTTTTTGAAGTATCTTCCAAGTTTAATCAGGAAGGAGCTAGAGCTCTTCTCTTTGGTATGCTCATGGCTAAATAAATTTATTAAATTACCTTTTTTGATCAGCTAAAAAAACAGTTTGGAACTGACCAGATCCAAAATTCACTAAACTGCAGGGAGTGTTTTTTATAGCTATTGGTGAACTTTGGGTAAGAATTTGAGAATGCAAAATCCAAGCATTTGCAAGGCATGTAATTGAATAGGGTGAAGGAAATTCACGGTTAGAATTGCTGTAGAACATTTATGTTGACATATTGCAGTGTTGTTTCTTGCAAATTTACATCTCAATGAGGTTATAAAGCATTTGCCAGCATTGTCTTAAAAACTTGAAGCAATTTTTGGTTGGTAGAAACGGTCTGGTACATTATGGTTGAAGTTTGGAGCAGGATTATGGGGAAATTGATGTTTTATTTTTAAATTTTCATTCCTCTGAGAAAACTACTTTTTTGTAATGACAAGGGAATGAGGTGCTGCCTATCTTTTGGAGATGGCTTTTTTTAAACACTGCTCCTTTATGTGATCCTGTGCAGGAGGCTGGGATATTATACAAGTCTTTTCCTACAAGATACCTCTAGATACTCCCACAAATAATCCTAAATGTTCTTAGAGCAATTGAATGCAGGACAATATCCTAATAGGTTCCCTTACTACAAAAGTCACTAGATTTTTTTTTTGCTGCCACTTCCAGCTCTTCCCAGCACCCACCTTTTCATCTGCCCTGGACACAAATCTGCTTAGACTGCAGGATTTGAGTAACAGGGGATTTCTTTTTGTGTTTCTCCACGAATTGCTACAGAGAGGCTTTGATCCCTTTTTGTGGCTTCTAGGATTCCCCCAAATGACTATGTAACTAAAAAGATGATAATACCATAAGCAGAAGAATGAAAATGCATATGAAAGCATATTCAAATCAAGAGAACCTGTAAATAGTTTTCTTTCCAGCTACTTCTGGACCCAGAGAATCCCAAATATTCAGAGCACAGCAATTACAGAACTATCCTGGCTTGCTGTGGCCTATTTTCTAGGAATGCAGGCAGCTGTGGGTGTGATCTTGTCCACAAACACATCAAATAGATTTCTTGTACTAACAATAAGTTTCCCAACTTTAAAGATAAATATTCATTAAAGCTATTTTGCTATCTAGCAGCTTGTACAGGTGTTTTATCTCAAGGATTTCAAAATGCTGGTAGCCCTTGTCAGGTTCTTTTACAGTGTGGCTGCACAGCTCCAAAACTCTGTAGATCATAAATTACTCCAATTGGTGTTCATGCAGGTGCAAAAGCTGCAGTCTGGTTTTCCTGAGAGGGAGAGCGAGCAGGGGCACCGTGAGCAGTGAGAGGAGCTGGCATCTGCCTTAGTGCATCCTTGGTCTCCCTCTTCTGGCTCAGCTGCTCCATCCAGGATGTGCTGCAGCTCAGCGTCCCCCTCCTGCCAGGAGCTGAAGGGACATTGGTAAAGAGAACAGGTCCAGAAGCTTTTCCCAGCATGTGGCTGCAAGTACCAGCACGGAGAACAGAGCAGTGGGAATTTCCAGTCAAGCTCTCCACCCTTCTTTTAATGCATTAATGTCATTTTTTAATGCATCAACTTCAAACTTTGAGAAAATCACCAATATCTCTTTACTACAGACATGGAGTAGGGGGAAGGGATGAAGGAGATTTGGAAATATGTTCAGGTTGTGCCTCAGGAGTTCTGTTATTGCTGAGCTCTGGCTCTCATGTTTTACTACTGGATGTTATTAAGGGTTTAGAACATCTAAAACTCAGTCACTACGTTTAAAATATCATTAAAATATCCACAAATATGGGGGGTTGTGCGTTTTTATATTGATGCAAGTTTTGTCTCAGCAGGACCAGGGCAGTGACTGTCCCCTGTGCTGGGTATTGCAGAGATACCTGGAGTCTTGGGGTAATTTTGGGACTACTCAGGACAAGACTTTGAGGGGCTGGAGTGGGTCCAGGGAAGGGAATGGAGCTGGGGAAGGGTCTGGAGCACCAGGAGTGACTGAGGGAGCTGGGAAAGGGGCTCAGCCTGGGGAAAAGGGGGATCAGGGGGACCTTGTGGCTCTGTGAGACCACTTGAAAGTAGGTTGCAGCTGGGTGGGAATTGGTCTCTGCTCCTAAATAACAGAATAAGAGGAAACAGCCCCAAGTTGTTCCAGAAGACCTTTAGGTTATATGTTAAGAAATATTTCTTCACAGAAAGGGGTGTCCAGCCCTGGCACAGCTGCCCAGGGCAGTGGTGGTGTTCCCATCCCTGGAGGGATTTAAAAGCCATGGGGATGTGGCACTGGGGACATGGGTCACTGCTGGGGGAATGGTTGGACTCTGATTTTAGAGGTCTTTTCCAACCTAAATTATTCCATGAGCCTCTAAATCACCCTGTCAGCAAAATCAGGTGGTAATTTGACTTTCTTCCAATAGGATTTTGAGGTGAAGAGGACATTTTGTATTCCTTCTCTTTGCCTTTGGCTTTCTGAGCCCTTCTGCCCTAAAGTGGCCTGTAAGTAGTTTTGTTTTTCTGTCTTGTAAAAAAAAAAAAAAAAAAAAAAGTGGTGGTTACAGCCGCTAACATCTGACTTTAAAAAAGTGCAATATCAGACTTCTGTATTTCACAATACTGGGGATTTTGTGTATTTTGAAGCTGGGCATTAAACTGTGAGTAACAGCATCACCCACTTGAATTGGCTTCCTTTTCCCCACACCTGGCTTACATATGTGTCACAATATGTGACATTTAGAAGGGAATTTGGCAAGAAAAAAATTTTTAAAATGTGTGTTAGATGGGAGTATAAACTCTGAGACACAGGAAGAGACCACAGGGATAATGGTTTGTCTCTATTGTGAAACTGCTGTTTCTGAAATATATTAAATATATTTATATCCTTCTTAAATATATTAAGTGGAAATTATAAGCCAGTCTTTGGCTGTGTATGGTCCTGTTTCTGACACTTTTGGGACTTTTAACCTGAAATTTTATGCAAGAAACCTCTGCTTATATAAATAACAGTATCAGAAAAGCTGGACTTGTTTTTTGCCACTTGTTGTTGCTTTTGAATTTTCTTCATTGGTGTCTCCTCACTGATGATTTATGTGTGAAGTCAAAACAAGACTTCTGAAGTTTGGAGAAGAGCTCATCCTGGTTATGTTGGGATTTCAATTTCCCATCTTTGTACCAATCTTTCTTTTGGAGATACGTGTGGCACATGTGGAAAAGTCCTGCAAGAACCTGCTTGGCAGGAACTGCAGCTCAGCCCAACACTTGTATAACTTTTTAAATGCCATGATTGGCTTTAGTAATAATAATGAAAAAGAAGAGAAGTCTTAATCTTATTAAGAATCTTAAAATGAGAATATAATCTTAAACCTGACAAGGTGCAAGCCACCAGTTCCTATAAGCAGTTGCCCATTGGTGTTTAAATATCAGGACTTGCCCGATTCTTTAACTCTCTTACACAGATAAAGGGATTTCTCTTTGCAGCACAAATTAAAGTTGGCAATATTATAAATTAGAAATATTGGAGGGGGGGAAATTACAGTAACAGGATTGAAAATGGATCCCACTTTGTTAGGGAAGGGGAAAGTTGGCTTTAACACAAAAACTCTTTAGAGCTGAGGATTTAGGAGCACAGGGATGTAAATTGTGTGTGAATTTGCAGAAGTGAGGATGCCCAGCCATGTGATGTGGCACAGTTTGTGTGCTGCTTCTTGGGATTTCTGAGGTCTAATCAGTGCAACACCAAGTGCCTGGACTAACCCTAGAGGGCTCTCACGACTCAGGAACAGAAAGGACAGGACTATCAGAGGAGAGACTTTAAGCTCTGAATTTTCTCCTTTCTCAGGGAAATACTGCTTTATGCTTATGTATATGCATTGGCAAGGGTGCAAGAGTTTTGTTTGAAACAGAATTAGAAAGTATTTGGGATTTTACTGTGCCCTCCCCTTCATTCAGGGAGAGAATTTTGTCACTAAGCAGGATTTTAAAAACATTTGTCAAATCTGTTGACAGTTTCAAATAAGCTGTCAAATGTCAGCTGATGAGCTACAATTGTTGGAGCCTCTTGTGAGAATTATGAAAATAACTCTGAATTGGGAAATGTAAAAGTAATATACCTTCACCTTCCCTTCATTCAGAAGGACCTGGTGCTTAAAGTCAAATGCAAATATGAGATCTGTGATAAAATTTTTCCCTGTGAGGGTGGTCAGACACTGGACCCCTGGAAGTGTTCAATAATTCTCAGCTTTTTTTTCTCCCTCACAAACATACCTTTAAGACAAAAATATAATTTGGCTTTTTTTTATACATCCACTCCTTTGAACTTTTGGGGCCAAGTCCAGATCCTATTAATCATTTTTACCCAATCCATAATATTCCCTTAGCACAGTTTCATGTACTGGGTAGTTTTTCCACATTTACTGGCTAGAACTGTAATTAAACCCTTGAACTTAAAAGTGAAAGTGCCCTGATTAAGGAAATACTTCCACAGCATTAAGGGAACACTTTACATTAAGGATTTTCAAGTGAGTATTTATGCACTAATGATTTTAATCCTAATGAGGACTTGATGTTCTGCTNAGTAAGAGCTGCCTTATATTTTAGGGTCTGTTATAAAATACTCATAATTCTTTTATCTTTTGAAATGCTCATTCTCAGTTTTTATTCGAGTATCAGAAGTGGTGCAGCACTCATGTCAGCAAAGGGGAAAACTTTTCACCTCTGTGGCAACTTTCTCCCATTAAAAAAAAAATCCAGAAAAGAGTAGGAGAATCTAGATATAAATATCTCAAAGTTATTTGAACAAAAAAAAAAAAAATTCTGCTCTTGCTGCTGGAGGCCGGGGAGTTGAACCCTACTTTGATATCCATTGGGGTATATCTCAACATTCCTTGTAAAGGGAGCGTTCCCATGAAACATTAGCATTTAAAATCAAATAAGAGCCATGAGGGGAAAGAACAAGCAGTCACAGTGTGGTCTCCTGAAAAGGAGGAAGGAGATTTGCTGGTAAGAGATTGTTATTCCACAGTTTAGGAAGGACAGATTGGCAGAAGGAGCTGATTCATGCACAGCTTTGCAGAAGTAAAGGTTTGGATTTGTGCTTCTAAAAGCATAAATTTCTGCAAATAGCCACCATGNGCATTGGCAAGGGTGCAAGAGTTTTGTTTGAAACAGAATTAGAAAGTATTTGGGATTTTACTGTGCCCTCCCCTTCATTCAGGGAGAGAATTTTGTCACTAAGCAGGATTTTAAAAACATTTGTCAAATCTGTTGACAGTTTCAAATAAGCTGTCAAATGTCAGCTGATGAGCTACAATTGTTGGAGCCTCTTGTGAGAATTATGAAAATAACTCTGAATTGGGAAATGTAAAAGTAATATACCTTCACCTTCCCTTCATTCAGAAGGACCTGGTGCTTAAAGTCAAATGCAAATATGAGATCTGTGATAAAATTTTTCCCTGTGAGGGTGGTCAGACACTGGACCCCTGGAAGTGTTCAATAATTCTCAGCTTTTTTTTCTCCCTCACAAACATACCTTTAAGACAAAAATATAATTTGGCTTTTTTTTATACATCCACTCCTTTGAACTTTTGGGGCCAAGTCCAGATCCTATTAATCATTTTTACCCAATCCATAATATTCCCTTAGCACAGTTTCATGTACTGGGTAGTTTTTCCACATTTACTGGCTAGAACTGTAATTAAACCCTTGAACTTAAAAGTGAAAGTGCCCTGATTAAGGAAATACTTCCACAGCATTAAGGGAACACTTTACATTAAGGATTTTCAAGTGAGTATTTATGCACTAATGATTTTAATCCTAATGAGGACTTGATGTTCTGCTCCTCCAGAAGAAAAAGCCCTGGTCTCAGCACTAAACTGATGGAAGCTTTTCTTTTTCCTGACATTCTAATTATATATGAGAACAAAAACAAGACAGCACTTCTGGCATGTCAGATGGAAATTTTTTTAAGAGGAGAATGGCAAGAAACTGGTTGTAGCCAAACCGGAAAATCCCACATTATTATTCAGGATTTGTTTGCTTGGCTTAAAAAAAA
>VXBI01002656.1:439238-463139 GCA_013397375.1 Toxostoma redivivum
TTTTTTGTCTCCCATACTGTGAAAGCAATTGAAGTTCCTTTAGCTAAAACTGAAAATAAAAGCCTTACTTACCAGGTAATTTTTCATGTTATTCCAAGAAGTCAGAAGCTCTTCCCATCATCAGACTTGTCCAGAAATCACAGAAATATTTAGACTTTTGCCATTCACAGCCTGAAAGGCCAGGACATGAGTTCCTTGGGGACAACCAATGCATGAAACCCTTCTGCATATCAATTACTTTGCTCACAGAGATTTAGAGTCTCCAGAGAATAATTTGTGCAGTTTTTCTTGCAGTATGATGCAAAATCCAATGCATCTATCACTAAAAATGCTCACAGTCTTTTCTAATTCAAATTAATCTGCACTTGTTGATGCTCTTTCATTATTCAGCATGAAATTTCATTTTTTTCCCCCCAAACTTTTTTCCCAACAACTAAACCATGGATATTTCCAGATCCCTACATTGTTTCAAAGAAAAAAATTGGCTTCTATTCCACCAACCCGTGTATTTGTGAGCATAAGATAAACCTGAGTTTCATTCCAAGATTTTTACAAGTTGATTTCCCAGTATGCCCCCAGATTTTACTCTCACTTGATGGTGATCTGCCCTTCACCAAATGCAGATAACACCACTGGCCTGTCTCAAGAACCAGCCAGTTGCTGACCTTTGGAGCTTGGCCATCTCACTGTTCTGCACAAAGCCTGAGCAGATTAGAAGGGCAAGAGTTGCAATCTCAGTTTAGACTGATCAGGTAAAAATTTCTTCAGTTTGTTTTGTTTGTTTGGGATTTTTAAAAATTTTAATTTTTTTTTTAATCCGATATTACAGTACCTTGGTGTTTAGGCAGCTTAATCTGCTCATAATTTAAAATTCTGTGTAAATACATGCAATTTCTTGAAAATGTTAGCAAGGATGAAACTCTTTCTGCCCTGCCACTCTGAAGTCCCACAGTGACAGGTTGCCTAAGAAAATAGAATAGTTACATACCTGGAAGCAGTTATTCTCCTTCCAGGTAATATAGAAGCTGAATTCCACATTTTACTCCCTCTCCCTGTATTTCAGTCCTTTATAATTCTGGGCTTCAATTCATAAGAGGTTGGTGAATAAACCAGAGCTGGTCCACTCTTTAGGGCTCCAGGGTCATGTGTGTACATATTAGAACCATATATTTTCATTTACAGAGAGTTTTAGGTAAATAAATCTCTTTCTATGCCACGATCAAATGAGCACCAGTGATCCATACCAGTCCAATATCTCAAATGGAAAGGAAAAACTACCACAGAACACAGGTCCTTCTCCATTAGAAGTAGCCAGAATTTCACATTTTCCTTAACATTTGGTTTGAGCCGGGTGCAATTTGAAAGAACACCTGAAATCCTGAGCTCTGCAGTGCAAATCAGTCGTAATACCTGACAACACTGTTTGTATGTTGATATTTTTACAAAATCCTAATTTGTAATCCGTAAAAGAGCAAGTTTTTCATCAACTAATCCTTTGTATAAACTTAATACCTTGCATGAGTGGAGCAGGATGTGAGTCAAAGCAGGCAGTGGCTCTGGGAGTGCTGCTCATTACAATTATCGTGCCTTTAGCAGCTTTGCCAGCTCTTGCAGAAATGTTTGATGTTCCACTTCAGAACTTGAGCAACTTCTGGTTATTTATCAAATGAGATTCTGGGGGGGAAGGGAAAGAAGAAGAATGACAAATTTTCTAGCTCAGAGCTTGACTGCTTGCTGAAAATCTCACTGCTTCCTAAAGGTTGAAAAGGATCTTCAAGGACTCACATGCTGAGAAGAGCAAGAAATTCTTTAAGAAAAATGCAGTTTTCTGAAAATACTAAAATCCAAGCAGAATATGTAGAATCTAAGATTTTCTGCAGGGAGACTTTTCCAATTAATATGTTAGTGTTAGTCCAGCTCCAGTTTTTGGGTCATTTTCTCATGTCAAACAATATTTATTTTAGAAATGGGCTGGCCCTCCTCTACATGTGACTCATTTTTCATTGATTCTGCCATTTCCACTTCAAAATCTAGAATCCTGCATGCTCTGTCCTTAATTGTTATATGGGTGAGTGGTTTAGTTTTGTTTTCCATGATATATTTATATTTTTTAAAAGCCTTTATTTAAAGAACTTCAGCCTTGTTCAATTACAATGTGTGTTGTAACCAACCTACATTCATAATTTCCCTTAAGAGCAGGTGTCTTTTGCTGCAACCAAGTAGCTAAGAATCCAAGAGAGGAAAAAAAAGTAATTTTGGACTAAATGATTATGAAATATGATTATTTTAACTCATGTTCTTTCTCTCTATTAGACCTACCTGCTCTATACTGTGCTCTCATTATTTTTTTAAGTACAAAATCTCATTCTCCTAGGATACCTCTCCCTTGCAGAACAGCACAACCTCTCTGGGATACCACCACGTTTTCTGTGATTTTGGACCATTTTGAAGGTAAGAAAAGATAAAAGCAGATGAGAAATGGCACATGTTTAGCTTTAAGGATGACAACTGAGAAGAGTGGTGAATTCCCCATAGGAAAAGGGGATGCTTTTATGGAAGGTAAATTTTAGCCTAAAGCCAATGGGTGAAATTATCTGGGAAATCCTCTACCAGAGATCAAGCAGGAAGATAAATTTGCTCCCATCTCCTTCCCCTCTGACTTGCACCTATGAATCCCAAAGGGAGGAATCACCATCTGCATAATCTTTGTCATGTCTTCACTGCTCTGAAAATACTTGCAGCAGCAGCTGAGCTTTGTTTCACTGCTCTTTGCAGAATTCACACACAAATTTGTCACTTTCTATGTTCTTTTTGTGCCATCTGAGTTCACTGGAATGACAGAAATAACCAGTTTGTTATATATTTGTGGAATCCTGTGGAAAGCTGTGTGATTTTTTGGCTCTTAAGTCATACTGAAATCAGGATTTGGGCTAGGAGCAGAGTTATCCTAAGCTGCTGGAGGGGCTTGCTGAGGATTTATCCCAAATTTCCAGGGGTGGCATGAAAGAAAACAGCCTCAACTTTCCCTTTTATTGCATCAGTGCTGTGCTTCATCAGGCGCACTGTGTGACCTTTGCTTTTGGCAGCACTGCAAAGCGTCCCCAGAGAGCTGCATCCAAAAAGATCCAGCATTTTATTCCATGTGCACAGAAGTGTTCTTGTCTGGGGCTGCTACAATTAATGAAGCTAAAGGAAATTTGGTTTGGATGTTTGGTTTGTTGGTTTTCACAGCTGAAGTGAATGATAAAATCAGCTTCTGTATAATTTGCTAGGGGAAAAAAAAAAATCCTTCTTTTTCTTTTTATTAAATTAAACTTCCACACCAGCTGAATTAAGTAGTGGGTTGTTTCAATGTGCTCCTTTATCCCCACTCTTTCATGCTTGTACATCAAAGAAAGCTGTTTACAGATGGAAAAAAATGAGATAAATATCACAGTCATTTTCCAATAACAATTCCCTTTTCCCCATGTGACTGCTTTTCTTCAGAAGGCATCTGCTCACCAAAAATAAACATGAGGATATTAAATATATTTTTTCCTGTAAGTCATATGAGACCTGATCATCTACTAAAATTGAAACTTGTCTGGGAGATATTCAAGCAAAATTGAAAGGCTTACCAGAAGTGAAGAAAACAAGCAGAAAGAAAGCATTTCTTTTTCTGAATTCAGAAACTGTTTGACAAGAACTACCTGCCTTAGTTCTTATATTCACAGAAAATGCACTGGTTCCTCTCCCAGGGTCTCTCCTTCTCTCCTGGCCTTCAAATTTATTTGGTGATATTAAAGTGATAGAGCCTGAGGAAGCAGAGCTGCTGAAGGTACCATAAGCATGTGATTAAGTGGCAACCACAGAATATTAAATATTGGTGGTCTGAATAACACCTTTATATACATGGATTTGGGAAAAAATCTACTTTATATGTGTATTTCTATAATATATATATCATGAAGAAAAGATGTTTTACCCTCCACCATGATGCACATTTGAGATCTGGATTTTCCTCATCCTATATTATATATAAATAACTTGTTGGACATCATGGCACAGATTAATCTCAATTTTAGGCAAATATATCTAAATATACAGCCAAATACAGGCAATTTGGGGTCTAGGTGGCCTTGGAAAAGCCTTTCCCTTCCATCTGTTAAGGTAATTGCAGCTTCTGTAATTGTAACTTCTACCAATTTGTGAACTACATTTATGAGAAAAAGAATCTCAACATGTAGAAAGTAATTTTTTTAATAAATAATAATATTTTAAAATAAGCAATAATAAAAACTGTGTCGTAAGGCAAATAACTTCATGCTTCACATTTAAATTTCATATCTGCAAAAAATCATTGTTGAAATTATGGTATTTAGTTATTCAAATCAATTGTGTTGTTCCTGCACCTTCCAAAGGTATGAAAAATTTGTGTTATCAAATGAAATATGCATTTCTGAGCTTTGCTAATGTTGCAAGAGATTCAAATTTTGTTAAAGTGTTAACTATTTCTTTGCTTTTAGGTATTTGGGGTTTGCATTTGACGGAATTGGATACTTTGCTGTCCCCAAGCCACCTCCAGGGGCCAATGCTAAAAGTGTTTGATTTGCATGTAAGACTAAAACATGTTTTTTATCTGGACTCTTCAACTCTCATAAAACCATAGAATCCATCCCCAAATAGGATTGTACAACCCAGGGTGACAGATCCTAAACTGCTTCAACAAGGAATTTTATTTGCATTGATTAAATCCTGTTGAGCAATTAAAAAGCATAAGCCAGGAAAAGCTTTGCATTTCTACAGCAGTCTGCCTAAAGAGCTCACAGTTTGTTCATCAAATAGCATCCAATAATTTTAGATACTGTCTTTAGTGAACTGCCTTCAATCTGATAATTAACACCAATTAACAGCAGCAAACTCAATTCAAAACCAACATAAAAACCAGCAGGTTGGTCATGCAGACACATCTTTCTATCTAGCAAAGACATATTGAGATTTCATGGCTGGAAACTGAATCTAGGAAAATCTGGGCCTGTAATTAAATCTGAATATTTCTTACAGTTGTTTCAATTAACCATGGGAACATCTTAGTAAGGACTGTGTGAAATTTGTTGTCACTTGAAGTCTCTAATTGAATCTTGTGGCTCCAAGTAAATCACATGCTGTGGGCTTGTTGAAGGGAGACACAGAATAAAGGACTACAGTTTGTGTTATTTAAATAACAGATGGGATAATTGGATTTTATATTCTGAGAAACATGCCAGCAAAAAAAGTTCAAATATAATTGAATTAGTTGATCTAATAAATCAATACTGAAAACTTGCCAAGATGACAGATCGCTTCCTCTTTAGTCTGAGAGCAAAACCAACCCAGCCTGTGTTAAACAGATATCCAGGGCAGCAGAGAGCAGGAAAGCGAGCACATTTCTCAATTTTTTAATGTGAGTGCTATTCCACAACCCCCTAATTACTGTGCCAGAAATCTGTTAAAAGTAACGGGAACTGCTCTTTATCTCATCTAACAAACCCCACCAAAACCCCAAATTTCTCCCAGTTGGTTCTGCAATAGCAGAGCAGAGCAAAGACAGGAACTATTTGAGCCACTGTAAATACTTGTGAGCCAGCAGCTCCTGAAAACATCAGCTCTAATTAATTCCTGTCAGTCATTAGCCCCCCTGTCACCAGCCATCCCTGCTGGGAAGGTTTGTGGCCCTGTAAACCTGTGCTCACCTCTGCTGATCATTCATGAGTTCAATCAGAAGGTAACTATGGCAATCCTTTCCATTTTATTTTTCATCCAACCCTGCCACAATACAAAGGTCTTCCTACTCAATTTTCCTGATCACAGATAGACCACAGAACATTACCTTCCTTTTGTGCCCATTTTAAAGTAGAAATTATCAATAATCACGGGAATTGGTACTGTTTAATTCAAGTAGATATTCCCCTGATTGCTATCAGAGGATTCTATTCCAGTGTCATTGTCCCATCGTACATTTGGGTTGAACTATTCCATCTGTAATGATTCTAATACAAACTACCCACATTAGGTCATTAAGGAATCACAATAATTCTTTTTCAAACATTAAAATGTATTTTTTTATCAAATGCATTAGATTTCCTGAAAGAAGGTAAACAGGGAACAGTATTGGGAAGAAATTGAAGAGTGTTCCACAGCTGATCTCTCTCATCCCAGAAAGTGATTCACTACCAAACCCACTGAAGAACACTTCATTTCATGCCAAGTAGCTTTGCTCTGTGCAAAGAGCTCTTCTAAATTAATAAAAGTATGTTAATAAAAATGTTTTAAATAGATCCTCTGAAATATCATCAATAGCACTTGGGAAAGAGGAAAAGAGGCTTTAGTAGGAGCCTGCTCTGAAAGACACTGAACAGAAGAATAATTGTGATGCTCAGGTCGCTGAAATTCTTCATAACACACTCAGGAACCATTTGGGGGCTGGCAAAAAATTCTTGAGCTTTTGTGGTGCTGGAATAAAATCCCATCTCTCCTTCATTTCCAGCATTCCCAAGTGACAGATTGTGAGCATGTGGCTTTTGCAGAAGCAGCAGCAGATCTGGAGAAAATGGCATTGCCAGACTTAACTTTGACTCTTTCTGCCAATCAAGGCAAAATGGGTCTCATGGAGGACGAGGACATCCTGCCAGGGAATTTCAAGGGGTGGCTTGAGGAGAGAAACCCTCTTTAGTGGAGGGAAAACCATCCTTTCTGCCCAAGCAGCACCAGAAAATCACTTTACCATGAAATAAGTGGAGTTTTCCATGGCTGCAGAGCTCATTAGGTCAGTGCACACAATCAGTGTGGTGATGGTGCCTCATGGGGTATCAGGACTGCAGGAGCCTTCACACAGACAAAATCTGAGCCCTCCAACCTTTGATGTGTCCCCAAGGCCTGGTTTTCTTCAGCAAATTGCTTTGACTGTCACAGGAAGAAAGGTGGAATAAAAATTAAAATGAAAAGAAGTGACAGCTCATTCACTGCTACCTGGCTTGTAGAATTAATATGATGTGAGGCTGCTTTGATGAGAATTAACATGCTAAGGAAAAAGAGTATTTTAATGAAATGAGAGCATCTGCTTCTCTGCTACTTTGGGGACATGAGATTAAAAATATGAAGTACAGACAGGAGAAGATGGCTTATCCTGACCAGTTTTCTGGGGGGATTTTTTGGCTGTTGCAGATGCAGAGCAACAGAAGATATGACAGAAACACAAACAGTGGAGAAGAATAAACTATATTTACATGTAGTGCTCATTTGCTTGGCAAAGCACATGGCCATTTTCTTAATTTAACAGCCCCAAGATGGGGAACACTGAGTGGTAAAAAGCACTGAGTGAATAAAAAATGCTAATATCTGGTCAAACACAGATGAAATCCTTAGGTAGCTTTGTTGCTTTATAATTGTGGATAACTCTGCATTCTGCAAGGTCAAATACTGTAAACTTGCACTGCAACCTCCTGCTCATCCCCAGCCTGGACTGCTCCTGGGGGCTGCCCCAGATGCTGTAGCCATGCCCTGCAGGATTCTTGCCACCAGATCTGGGCTTACATAGGAGCTCTTTGGCTCAGCTAATTGGGTTCACTGTGTTGACTCAATAATCCCAGAGGTCTTTTCCAGCCTTAATGATTCTGTGATCTCAGAAATGTTGAGGCTCAGCATTTTTTCCTGAAGGGCATCAGTCTCAGTCAGTGCTGGCTGGGGTGTCACACTCACCCTTGGGCCAGCCTGGAAATTGTGCAGATTCCATCTGAAATTGAATGATGTTCCATGAAATCCAGATTTTCACAGTGCAGCAGTGGGGAGAAAGAGCCAGGCACGATTTTACACCTGGCAGCACCACCACTCACTAGCTCAGCATCAGCTGTGCTGTACACAGCACTGGGGTTCCCAACAGGAGCTTTTCAGGCTTCTCGTGGGTTACACTGATTTTTCAACCAATTAATCTGATCTGATTTTTGCTGAAACATGTTCAGAGTGAAGATGCCTGGTTGTAAGACAAAAACAAATTAAAAATGAATGACAGAATTGTGGTTTTACACAAAATTACACCAGTTACCAGCGTTCCCTCTGTGGTGGCAGCACCAATTTTGTTGTTGCTGATCCTTAAGCTTTACACTTTAAATATCCAAAATTTCAGGAGTTTGCCAGCTTTATCATTCCTGTATTCACTGCAGGCAGCTGCTTCCTCCCCATGGTGCTCTTCCAGACAGGCATTTCAGCTGGAGCAGGATGAATTTGGCCACCCTCAAGTGCAGCAAAGCTCCAGCTTGGGAAAAAATGTTTGTTGGAATGGGCTGGTGAGGATTAATTCTTATCTATTTAAAGCTCACTGCTTGAGACAGGCACCTGTGGACAGCAAGGGCTACTAGAAAGGGCCTGGGACCACTGTCTGAGGACTCCATGCAGGAAGAAAAACAAATCCCTCAGTCTGGGGACTGCCCTGGTCCCTGCTGGGTGAGAAGGCAGAAAAATCTCTCCTTTAAAACAAAACACAAGGGTCTGCCTGTGGTGTGTGCTGGAGGAAAAGCTGCTTCTTTTTCCAGAGGGATTCCTCTGTGTGAGCTGCAACCAGTCACATCCCCTGGAATCACCCAAAGAGGCCAAATAATTACAGTAATTTCAGATTTATTTTTAGAAAAAAAATATAATAAAAGCAAAGATGGCAGCAGAAGCACCTGGAAATATTAACTCATCCCTTCAGAGGTCACCTCATCACAGCACTGCTGAAATTAAAATAACTGCCTGAATTAACTTCTGACTTCACAGAGGATGCAGTTTGGGTAGATTTAAGTGAGAAGGGGTGGGATGACCTTACTTATAACTGCAAAGCACTGGTGAAACGTGGCAGCTCAGAACTGCAGCCTGTGCTGGACAGTTTGTACAGCTGTGTGCCTTTGGTGGGAGAGCTGGGCCAGGACTGGGCCAGGAGGTGGGAAATATTCCAGGGGTCACCAGTGTTTATTCTGTCAGATAAAAAAGGAGTGTTAGTGCTGGCAATGAAGCAGTCATATTTTCACAAGTGCATGGGATAAATTAGATTAGTTTTGAAAAGAATTTATGTTTTTTGTAAAGAATCTGAAAGTTATTTATAAAGCCTCTAGAACCTGCTGATTTTTCATTTTTGATGCCCTTAAAGCTAGAATCGTTGTGTGTGGCCTTCAGAGATGAGTTAGTCCATCATTTGATCCCAAGGCAGGATGAGGTAAAATTTTAACCTTTTCAGGTATTTTGTCCAACCTGTTTCCAAAACACTCAATTAATAGAGTTTTAGAGATGTCCCAGACAATTAATTTCAACACTTCACTATCTCTGCTTTTAGAAATTTCTTCTAATTTTTAAAAGATTTTTATTGTTGTTGCAGTTTATGCATCTCACTTCTTTTTCTGCATACCACAAATATGGAACCAGATTTCTTCCTTGGTTTTGCTGGAACAATTTCTGTATATGAAAATTGATGGAATATATACCCAGCATTGTGGGTGGTTAAGGAAATGGGGATGTCAGCTGTGGATCTCTCCTCTGTGACACATTGCAGAGAGCTCCTGATGTCCCAGGAGTAGCAAAAGAATAACTTTGTTGTGCAGCACTAGGTGGAAATTGCAAGGAATCTGTTCCCTAGAGTGATGATAGTATTTTCCTTTTATTATTGCAGTTAGATCTTTATGAGTATGTTTGAATGTGGAACTGGATAAAGGTGATATAATGAGGCAGCTGAATCACTCTCCCAATACCCACTGAGGTGCAAGAAGGGAAAAATAAAAGGCAGAGATGATGTTTAACAGCTCACAGGCAGCACAGTTATCCTCATGTGCCCTGTCAGGAGCCAGGTCCCAGCACCATCGAGTGCTTTGAGGCCAAGGTCAGCAGTAGCTGAGCTGCTGAACCTACAGAGTGAAACAAGCCGCCCTGTTGGGAATTAATTTTGTTCCTCTAGGGCAGGACAAGTTGGAGATGAGGCAGGAATTGCTGCTGGTGATCATTAGATGGCAGCCTTCCTTTAGGTTAGAGAGGGAAGGTTCTGAATTTGCTACAGCTCCTCCAACCTGCATAAAAAATTAAAGATAGATTCTTCCCACCTGTTGTCACTGGCAAGTTTTCATATTAGCTGCTAAGTCGACCCACCACCCACACTGAATTCACCTCACCCACCCAAACCCTCCCTGCCAGAGCAGCCCAAGCCTTTCCCACTCCCAGCTCATGCCTGACTCACAGAGATGCTGTGCAGTGAAAATTGGGCTCATTCCTCCCTCTGCAGACACCTCCTCATCAGCCTGGCTGGAGGATTCCTGCACAGAGCCCCAGCCCATGCAAAGTGACACCAGGTGATCTGGCAGGATGGCATGGCAGGATTGACAAAGGATTTGGGAATGGGAGAGAGGCCTGGATTGTGCTGCAACATTTAGTGTCATTCATGGGGATAAAAATCATCTTAGCGACCTTGGCTTGGTGCCTTTTCATTCCTCATCAAACTCGTGTTTTCAGGCCATGATTTTTTTTTACTTTACACTCAATGCCTTTAGGTGCCCATGCTGATGGATTCTTTTTTCATCCTTTTTTAACTATAAGAAAAAATCCCTTTTCATCAGCAGATTTAAGCTGTACAGGAAGTTTTTTTAATTGATTTTGGTGTTCATTATGCATTGAATTGACTGCTTAGCTAGGTCATGATTTTTAATGCCAAATTGGAGGGATTTTAGGGGATGGCCTTTCTATTTTCTTGCTTCGAAAGGCAAGTTGTTAGCTTGCAAATCAGCTACAATATTCTTCTATATTTGAGTAAAGAGAACTTGGTTAATGGAACTAAACATGAAATAAAACAATCTCCATGCCCCATGAACCAATAACACTTTGCTCAGGACACAGAGAAATTGTGTAGTAAATCGCTTTGGAACTGATTTGGATGGGATCAAATTGCATCTAAAATACTCCTCCAGCTTCATGGCACCCAGGAATGAAGCAGAATTAATGGTATCTGAGGTGAGAAGTCCATGCTTATTAGGCTCCCAACTGGTGTGTTTGCTAAATTTATCAGTGCACCTGATAAGATGTTCAAACCAATAAAGCAGCTGACATTTACTGGTTGAAAATGTAATAAAAGACAGTGTTTTGGTAGCTCACAGTTTAACAATTCTCAAATTGATGCTCCTGCCATGGTAAATTACGTGGAATCATTTAATTTCTCTGAGCACCTGCTCTGCAGTTTTCTTGCAGACATTTGGCCAGGTGGAAATGGAGCTCTCATTCACCCCTGCTCCCAGTGGTGCTGGTGTGATCCAGCTCACAAGGATGAAAGGGAAGCTGGCTGAGCCACCCACGCCTCTGCTGCTGCTGCTGCTTTTATTATGTTTGTACTTAAGGACCCAGAGGTCCCTGTTGTGCTTGGAATTGCCCTGAGAGGAGCACTCAGGGATTTTCATTTGGGTAGAAATGTTTCAGTCAGGATGGAAGGGGAGTTGTAACACACAGCAGCTGATTTGATCTCCTTTCTGCCTGACACTTTTTAGAGTTGTTTTTTGACTGTGTGGACAAGCAGGAAGTGAGAAACAACAGGGGGATAAAGGATCAGGTAGATTAAAAGGGAAGGAGGGAAGTACAGGGAGAAGGGAGAATTGTGGAATGAAGGGAAGAAATGGGGAAAAGAAAAAAAACTGAATTTCATGCTACAGACAGCTCCCTGCATCCAGAGCTCTCAACTCAGGTGGAGTAAAAAAAATCAGTAATTTCTCCAAGGCACCTTATTTAGGGATCCTGTTGCCTTGCATTCGCAATAGTACATAGATGAATATGGAGGCCAAAAAATATCAATCTTTAGAATTTCTTCTCTGCCTCCAGTGATGATGGACCAGTTCTGGAAGGACTGGTCCACCAGGTACAGGTGCCTCAGATGGATATCTAAAGTAAGATGGGATTGATCCAGGCTTTGATGTTTCCAAAGGCTGTGTAGGTTTGGCTGGAGATCTCCCCAGCATCATCCCATGCCCACTGAGCTACTGGGAAGAGGGCTGACCTAAACCAAACACTTTACAACTTTAATTTTCCTGTGACTCTTTGCTTTGCCTGCTGCTATTCTTGCCAGCTGAAGAATTTGGAATTTTCTTTCTCTAGGCCTACTTAATCCCCCACTGGCACATGGTGGAATCTAGCAGAAGTGGGAGAGCATCCTGGTGTATCCTGCCTAATCTGCTCTTCCTCCAGCATCAGCTGCAATTTAAGTTGAGTCAGCTCCCAGAAAAAGAAAAGGAAAAACTCCCCATTAATACCATTTGTCACAAGTCCTTAATATCATACTTGCCTTTTAGCCTTACTCATCAACATCCAAAACCAAACAAAAAACATTCTGAATAAATGAGATTTGACAGAACTTTCCTCAAGAACAATGGGTTAAAACTGGCTGGAAGAAATGCTTTTAAAAATAGAGCAAATTGATCTGTCGCCTTTGAAAAAAATCAATCTTAAGAAGAAAGAAAGAAAAATTCTATTATTCCCCTTCCAGCTTCTCATAATAATTTTTGAATTCTGGGTTTCACCAAGGAAGCCTTTTCAGTTCCTTCTTTTAAAAGAGTTAAAGATTTCCTCCATTCATTTTTCCTTTTTTTCCCCCCTTTGGTGTGGCAGCATGGTACAAAACACCTTTCCTGTATGTATGGAAATAAAGGATGTAAATCCAAGTTCCAAAACCATGAAAATATCATCAGTATTGATGAAATTAGATATATTCCTACTTCTGCTGAACAGATTATCAGAGTTGCTTTCATTTACTTACACATAATTCATTTTTGAATCTCTCACTGGCTAAACAAAACCAGACAGTGTGAGATACATAAAGAAATCAATTAACAATCACTTGCCTGTGAGTCCTGGTGTGCTCAAAGAAGATGTAGGCAATGCTCCAGCTCCAACATGCCCTCAACAGGATTGATGGATTCATCCATCTGCCCATCTTGCACACCCAAATATTTGATCTGATGTTCACCCAAATCTATGGGAAGAGGGCTGTTGAGTGTAATGGGCTCTGTATAAGATTTGTAATTTCAAGCTACTGCTGAATACATCTGCCATGTCCCAAAAGACACAAAAGAGAGAAGAGAGATTTCTCATTCCTCACCAGCTCACTGGGACGTACAAACGCAAAGCTTGTGGAGGATATGCATTGACATGTGTTGGTAGATTATTATGAGGAACTGATAATTGCATCCCAGCTAATTAGTTGCTCAGAAAATTATCTAATCACCACTTAGCACCAAAAATTCTTGGTGCCTGACTTCAGTCTCAAAAGTGACATGGCTTGGCTGAGCTCTCCAGTTCAGAGACTTTTTTGGGAATTTTGCCACCCTGAAGCCCTGGGGAAGCAAACTGGGATGTCAGCTGGACCAAGACACTCACTCATTTTGTCTGCTAGCTTTGGGAACAGTCAGTATCTGTGTTTCACACTAAACTGCACCAGAGAACTTCAGCATAGACTTTTGCATGAGGAAATGGAGGAAATATTCTCTCCTGAGAAAGCCTTTTTCTAGGCACAGAATATAGAAGTTGCTTTAAATCCTAAATCATGCAGGGGACATTTTTTTCCTGGTATAAATCTGTTCATTTGCTACCTGACTCCACATTTAAATGAAAGTCTCTGTAGTTTAACCTATCCTTTTCTCAATGTTTGTTTGCATTACCTGACAGGCGTTAACAAGCCCTATAATATATCACAATGTAATTATTGCATTAATCACCAGCTGAATACATTAATTATCAAATGATTGCATGACAAGGAAGTCTTCCAGACAACACAGTGCTAGATTTATCTGTGCAGTGTGCTCTTACAAGTGCTCACAGCTTGGGTTAGGATTTCTAAGTCTTTAGGCTCATTGCTAAGGTATTCTTGGTTCTTTTCTCCTTTCCTTTTCCCAGATTTGTTCCCCTGAGTACATTGTACACACTTTACACTTTCATTTACCTCCATTTTCCTGGGTGATTATTTAGGATGATGAAACAGAAATAGAAATAAAGGGACAGCAGAAGGACTTTGCCAGAGAATAGGTCTATTGCTTCGAGATAACCATTGGCAGTTGCATCTTCTGAATAAAAACCAAAATGCTGGATCATCCAGAGTGAGTAGGTGAGAATTGATGGATTCAGAGCACACAGATTCTGATTTTAGATGCATTCAGCCAGTCCTTTATGTACCTGACAGGACATAAAAATACAAATACTGAAACAAGCTGAAAGCAGCTTCACAATGCTCAAGAACTCAAACATTTTGGTTTTTATCAATAGGGATAAGAGTTCAAACTGGCAAATATAATGGAAATAAAACAATGTTTTAAAAAATAATTAGAAATGCTTTGTTTATGGGTAAAACTATTGAAATCTTTGAAAAGCTTGGATCTAGACACATTTTGGGGAATTCTGTGATTAAAAAAATCAATGGACTTGTTCAAATCAAAATGACTATCCTATGAACTTTGGATAAATTTGATATCTTTTTTTGATTGTTGGCAGTGTCTGGTCAGCATCTTCTCATTGTAACATCTTCACTGCAAACCCACCAAAGTCTGGTCTCACCATGTCCTTATATCATATAAATTATATATTATGTATATACATAAATTATATACATTTTAAATATTAAGGATATTTCCCTCTGGGGAAGGAAAAAGAAGAAAGTTGAAGATGGCTGTAAACTTATTCTGCCAGGGTACTAAAACTTCATACTAAACTTTATACATTATTGAGATTTTAATATCATTTCCTTTAAAGAAATAACTCACTGTATTCACTGGGGCTGTGTTTAGTAATAACAATGTTCAGAGAATACAATTCCTCCTTGACCAGAAAGAAACTTCATTAAATATTCAACATGAATTTTAATGAAACAAATATTTAATTAGATATATATAGTCTTGTAATTGCAAAGTAATGATTTGGTTCAATATACATTTCCTCCATTCTAATATTTAACTGTAATTAAAAAAAGTTCAGGCAAAACTTGTGATGAGTATTTGAAACATGAATAGGATTTTAACCAGATGTGTTTTATTGACAGCTCTAGTAAATATATTGTCCCTGGTAATATTTTAAACTGATTTAAATTAATGCAACATGTCCAGTTTGGAGTTTGATGCACTGAATGAACCAGAAGGCTTTATGGGAAGTTAACTTTGCAGCAGGAATATGGGCAGACATGAAGATATTATCTGTATATTAATATCCCCTCTAACTTCACATCCCTGATGTGATTTTTTTTCCCATTTTGTTGACTTAACTGACTGCAGTTGTGCCACTGGGTCCCAGATACAGTAAGAGATGATTTCACAAAAACCCTCCAGTCATGCTGAGAACATCACCAGATTTTCTTTGTCTGCATGAAAGATTGAGTAGAAAACTAATTTCCCCATGGAGAGCAAAGCAGAAGTTGCATTGAGAAAAGGGAAAAAACGAATCAAGGCCACCCCCACAAAATGTCAGAATCAAAACTTAAAATAAAAATCAAAGTGTGTAGGCCACACTTCAAAATACTTATCCAAAAAGATTGGTTAATTGGATCCTGAATAGTGAAAGTTGATTCATATACAGTGAATAATGGATAATAAAGGCAGGTTTGTAACAGGGAAAAGCCAGGCAAGCTCCAAGGCATTAACATGAAATCCCAGGGAATATCTTACAGGTTAAATTGGTAAAGTAGAAAAGCTTTTTGATTGGTTGAGAAAAATGTGAGTGAGGAGATGAAGACAATTCAAATTACTATGCCAAGCTATGAGGAATACAATCCAAACCAAAAAGAAAACATTTATAGCTCCCATTCACTAAAATCACATTACATTTCCAAGTCTTTTCTTGACTAATATCAAACTCCTTATCATTGCAAAAGCAAATGAAGCAAGCAAACAAAACCCACTCTTAACCAATTGACTCCTCATCTTTTCTCTGTGTCCCAATATTTTTTGGTTCTTATGTAGGAGTTTTGGCTTCAGAATGAATGAAGGTCTGGGTAGACTCAGTATGGCACAAATACTGATCAATATGGAAAAAAAACAGAATCACAGAATGATCTAGGTTGGAAAAGACCTTGAGATCATTAGGTCCAGCCCATGACCTGACCTAACACCTTTTCATCAACTAAGCCATGGCCCTGAGTGTCACACCCAGGCATGGTGACTCCACCACTTCCCTGGGCAGCTGTAGTAGTGAGCTGGGCTTGCACCATTAATTAGTGGCTGTCATCAGTCTTGTCTGTTTTCTCTCAGAGCCAGGATTATTAGAAAGGCGCTGGAGACAATTCTCATGTTCGGGCTTGGATGTTTATTGTATCTTATCAGAAATTACAGAAAGTACAGCAGTACCTCCAGCTGCTGGCTAGAAGTAGGAAAAATGGCACAGCTGAGTCTGCTTCAAGGCCTTTTATAGCTAAACAAACCAATAAAAGTTTTATACCTATATTATTTATACTTTTGACCCAATAATAGATTCCCATGACCCTTAGAGTGACTTCCAACTGTCCAATCCAAAGGTCACTGCCTAAGTTCCGTGAAGAAAAGGAAGAGAAGATGAACAAGAAAAGACACCACCCAAAATCCTCCATCTTGTCCCATAACTACCACTATACTGTAAAAACCTCAAATTTAAAAACCCATCACCCAGTGCAAACACATCTAACCCACTGCACATTGGTGATTTCTAACTCATTATTCATATTTACAGGCCTTGTCCAAGGTTTCAGGTCCAGAGCAGTGTTCTCAAGGAGGTCTGTGCCTGGAAGCACAGAAAGCAGCACTGGCACAGACTGCCCAAGGTGGGGTTGGAGTCCCCATCTCTGGAGTAATTTAAAAACCAGGTAAATGTGGCATTTGGGGACAGGATTTAGTGGTGGCCTTGGCAGTGCTGGGTTAACAGCTGGACTCAGTGATCCTGGAGGGCTTTTCTAACAGAAATGATTCTGTGTTTCCATGATAAACACAGGATTAAACAGATGTGTTCTGCTGAATCAAGACGTGGGATTAACAACAGGACAAGAACTGAAGGCAGCAAGTGAAAACACAAAAAGTTTCACCTCAACATGAGGAAGAATTTCTGCACATTGAGGGTGGCAGAGCACTGGAACAGCTGCCCAGGCAGGCCATGGAGTCTCCCTCTCTGGAGACATTCCAAACCCACCTGGACACATTCCTGTGTCACCTGCTCCAGGTGACACTGCCTTGGCAGGGGGTTGGAGTGGATGATCTCCAGAGATTCCTTCCAACCTCAACTATTCTGTGATTCTAAGAATATTTTACCTTCTGTTTGTGGAATCCACCTTAATTTAACAAATCAAAATTTAGGAAAGGTAGTTTCCTTAGTCTGAAATTACATGTAATGGATGGAGAGAGGCACCTGCATGGTTTTCTGAAACATATGTTGACATTGCCATCTAGAGAGCTTTGGTATTACTAGGGGATTTCATGTAAATAAATCTGACACTGCAGTGCAGTCTTGGGGCTGTTTAGTTTAAACTAAGTGTTCTCCAGATTTTCAGAAAATGCAATTCTGTTTCTGTGTGCAAACCTAGCTATTTTTCTTTTAACTAATTTTAGTCCCTTTTTTTTTTTTCAGATGTTATTCTCACAAGTTGCATTTAAATTCATTTTATTCTTTGACAAATGATAAATTCCACTTATTCATGGGAAAGAGGTACAATTTTTAGGGGAGAGAACAAGATATAGAGATGGCCCAGCTTTGAAGTCTTCTTATACTTTGCTGTGCTCTGCCAGAATGTAAACAAGTGATCCAGGAAAATGCCAAGCACCATCATTATTTTTTATTTGTAATGACTTTTAGGAACCTGTAATTTTAGCACGTGAGCATACAAACCAACAGTTTATTCCAGCAGCTAAATTAAATCAGGGAACACAGACCTGGACTTCTGTTGATGAAATAATTGAGATACTAGCGCTGTTTTTCAAAACTCTAGTTCTAACCAGGCAAGAAAATGCAACTTTCCAAATGTGCAGACAAGAAGTGATAACTCAGCCCCAGAACTGTGATTATAAAGACAATAAATATTAACAGGTTCACAGAAGCCTGGCTCTGAACACAGCTGCAGCTCCCTTGAGTCTCTAAGAGCAGGAGTACTAAAAGAAGCAGCACAATGCTCACATTCATTTGCTATCAGAATTATTTCTTAAAGTTCCTTTTGTGGCCCTCATGTCAGATCAGTGTGGGTTAGTCCAGGGAGGAGAGCTACCACTGAATTAAATTTGAAGGTGCCTCCCACCCCTTGCAGCAACTCTTATCACAAAAGCTGCAAAGGTTAAAACAAGACCATGGTCCTTTACAGGTCAAATCTGTTCAGGATAAATCCTCAATATAGATAAAAGATATTTCCTAGATTAAAAGACATAGAGCAATAAAACTCCTACCCTCCAATATTTTTGTTTTGTTTTTTTTTTCTTTCCTCTCAATGCCCATTCCTCAAGTACTTTATTCTTCCCCACTCTTTAGCATCTTTAATCTTCTCTCTAGGCTGATGCAAGTTCTATGCATTTTTATTGCCTCTGTATCTACTTCTTGATGTAAAATCAGACTGCTCTGCTTTGCCTCAGTAAAGTAGCTTTTATTTAGCCTTCTGCAGTTCTGATCTGTAATGCTGTGATGGGTATCCTGCCCACCTGAGGGCTCAGCAACTTCATATAAATTCTACCAAAGTCTGTACTGAATGCTACCTAGAGCTGGAGTTTAATTGCTGTCTGCTTCTTACTGTTTGCTGAGTGTTAAAACATTTCCATTAGCTCCTCTATTCAGTTCAGGGAGAGTTTTCCAGGAGAGCAAAGCAGGTCTTGTGGGAACATCAGGATTTACTGTGCCTGAGAACATTCTCCAAATGCTCCTTGAGCTCTGTCAGGCTTGGGACCATGACAGCTTCCCTGGGCAGCCTCTTGCACTGCCCAGCCACCCTCTGGGTGAAGAACTGCTGCTGGTAAAGGGAGCCTCTGTGAGACCCCAAAACTGCCCAGGCAGCTCTCAGCAACGAGGCACCTTGCAAGCCTTGCCCAGATAGAATTCAGGCTGACAATGTGCCTTTTGAGCCAGCAGAGGAAGAGATCGAGACCTGAGGATGGGATGATTCCATAGAAAGTTTATTTCTTCTACAAAGGGGGTCCAGTCCAGCAAATCCGCTGGGTGGGGTTTTAAGGGGACTTTTTGTAGGGTTTAAAGGTTTTGTATTTTGCACCAATAAGTAAAGGAATTCTATAACTAACCAAACTACAATGGACTTTAGGGAAAAAGGGGACCAATTTTCTAAGAGGGAAATGGACCACTAATACTACAGAAAGATAACACAGGGGTCTACAAGGGGGGTGAGATGCTTCTTGGTATTAGTCACTCTAAGCAAACAATTTTCTTATCTTAACATATCCTCTTCCATGGGGTCCTTTCCAGGGACTCAGAGAGGGTCTCTGCTTCAGAAATGGTTTCTGCTCCCTCCACAAAGAACCTTTTCATGATATCCAACCTAAACCTCCCCTGACAAATCTCCAGCTGTTTTCTCAAGTCCTGTCACTGGTCACCAGAGAGCAGAGATCAGTATTGCAATCATGCTCCCACTTCACGCACACAGGACCTAAGACACCAAAATCAACCTGAGGGCTTAACCTTGCTTATATCCTTTCAAAAACAGCAGCAGAACTGCCTAGCACAGAATCACTCCAAATGTGTCTGATAGAAGAAGCCAAATACAGCCAAATTTCACTGCATCCTGGGCTGCTGAACTTCTCTTGTCTCCTTCTGAACCTCCCAGATTGCAATCAGTGGAATACTTCGGGCTGTTCTTGACAGTGATGTATTTTCAAAATTATTTTAAGGCTGTCTGTACTTGCTATTGTTAGGGGCTTGTTTTCACTATGCAGATGTATTTAAATGTATTCATCCTCCCCCACCTTTCCGTGTAGTGACTGTCAGCTGTGTCTGCACAACCTGCCAATTACAGTAACTTCCAGAACAATAACAGCCTAATTGATAGGCACAGTAAATGGAGGAGCAAGGAGGGGATCATCAATGCTGGTAAATGAGTCAACAACACCCAGAGTGGTCATCGGGTGTTCTGCTCCCTTAAGGACTTCAAAGCAGCTATTTGAAATTCATATTGAAATGCATGAAGTGTGTGATGCTGTCTGCTTCACTCAGGATAGGGCAGAGTGGAGAATTTAAAAGTTTAGATTTTAGAGCCTAATTCTCTTTTATTTGAACTAAGGTCCTAAGTCTTATGCGGAAGGATCTTATAGAGAAGGATCACTCACAATATTTTGCTTAAGCTGTGTAGCTCCCTATTGCCTTCAAGGGCAGACAGTGCCCAAGCACAGCAGCACAGTCCTCAGGCTAGATAGAAATCTAGATATTTTCATTGTTTTGATCTCAATTCCACATGTCTATGTAGCAGGTTGTATGTACTCAAATACTCCAAGTATGGAAACACTTATCCTACCCATGCAAAAGCATGAGATAAAAAGGTAATTCCCAAAAATGGACCTCAGATGGTAGACTGAATCTTTTCTTGTCTTTGGGATGATGAGCAGTTAACTTCTACTTTCAGTAATATCTGCCTCCTCTATTCTTGCTATGGTCATGGGTTGATTTCTTGGGCTGCAAGAAGGAGATAAAGTCCTGGACAAAAGATTTCTGGAACCTCTGTGTCATGGGTAGCATCTAAAATTTGAGGCAAATGCCATCTGCAAGCCTAAATCAGAGGCTGAGGTTGTGGATTTTTCTCAGTTTGTCTGGGGGATCCAGGCAGTGTTACTCTTACACACGTTCTGTCATCTTCCTTTACTTCAATTACACTTTGAGTTTTTTGGGGGGTTTTATTGAAAAAAAGTCTGTGAGGAAGACTTTAGGATGCTAAAAAACTGCTTTGCTGCGATATTTACATGAGATTCTGGGAGCTGATATTTCTCCCATGAGGCTGTACCCCTTTGTTCTCCACAGCAAGTTCTATTCCAGAACATATACAATGATATGAATAATTATGAACAAACACTGCAGTATTGATGTCAGAGCGAGCCATCCTGCCAGTTCCCTGTGGGAGGGCACTGCTGAGGGTCAGGGGAACACAATGATTTTAGGAATGGAGTAAAATTTTTCTAGCAGGAAAAGGCACACAAATGTCCATCTCTTTTGAACCAAAAGGGAAAGAACTAAAAAAGAAGCTGGCAAAAATCAGACCATCCTAGAAGAGCAAGGCTATAAATCCTTAAGGGCAGTCAGATACTTGTGTTGCTGTACTAGTTACTGAAATCCATTGCAGGGAAACATTGCTTTAGTTTTATCTCCTGGAGTCCTCAATACTGTAAAGTGTTCCATGCCCAGCTACAGCTCATGGAAATTCACCTGAACATTGCTTTAACCTCAGTTTTTTCCCAGAGCTTTACCCCACACAAGATATAGATTGTTGAGCCTGAAAAGACCCAAAGAACAACATGATGGTGGTAAAGCTACTCCAAATCTTGAGGAAAATAAAATACTTACATACAGAAGCAGGTATAGGGAGGTAAAAGTGACAAAGACAGTACAACAGGAAAAGACCTTAGTTTGTGAATAGAAAATATAAATATTATACATAAATTTACATGCTGAAATAATGATTTTAGTAGCCATTTGATGCATTCAGTATCTATAGAATAAGATCATTAATTCAATAATCATCATCACCACCATCATCTAACTCATATATTCCTTTTGTCCAGAAAATCACTGAGCACTTTACAGAGGAGATCAACACCATTAACACTATTTTAGATTCTAAAATTCACCAGACAGAGGATTTTAAGCAGAAATCTCTCTGGAGCCTGCTCTTGAATTTTGCTCATGATGGTTTCTTCCTTTGTCCATCAGCAGTATTTGCAAGTCAAAGCAGCCTGGCAAAATTGTACCAGGTGATGTTTTTCCCTTTTAATATGTGGGTGACATTTCTTTTTCTCTACAATTAGTCATCAGAGCAAAAGCAGGGAAAACAACTTTGCTTTTACACATTTCTAGAGCAAGACAACAAGGCTGCTTTAAGATTTTCCTTGGAGGGTTTTTCCTTCCATGCAATGTTGAGTGGTGCCCTGTTCTCCAGTCTGAAATGTTTCCAGCTACACTGGGATCATTCCTTGACCTTGTAACAGCCTTCACCCACATCTTACCTAGAAATAAGTTTGAGTGTGATCATCCAAAGACATGTGACAGTAATTCAGAAAATGAAAGCACTGTGAAATCCAGTTTCTCTCCATGTTTAGCTCTGATCATTGGGATATTTTTAGTCAACTAAAAACAGTTTCTTCATGCAGTGTAGAAGAATTTACAGTGTTTGCAAAAAAAAATTTTTAGGGTCTTAAAGTGGCCATCAGCATCCCTCAGCCTTTTCAAGGCCTATGTCAAGAAAAAGAAGAATTTGCTTGATGAGTGGAGCAATTACTCTGGATTTGCTCAACCAACACTGGGAAGGAAATAAAATAAATAAATAAAACCAAGCTGGAGCAAGTAAACCAAAGACCAAAAAAAAAAAAATCCTCTAGCAGATTTTACTCAGTTTTTGACCATGGTAAGTGATTGCTTTAAATACCAAATTGCTGCAACTCCCTTCATGTCCCATATTCAGGGGTAGGTGTTCCTTTGGTCTTAAGTAAATTTGGGTAGAGTGAGGAGAAACGCTGAGAGTGAATAATTTTATTTTATTCTCTGTGCCAGGTCACAACTTGAGTTAAACCCACTAAACCATGCAATTTTACTTAGCCATATAAAGCAAGGCACATTAAGCCACATTTGTTTCAATCTCCTGCTGTTCAACCAAACTTCAGATCAAAGAGGAATAACCCACATTTCCAACATGCCTTGAATTATGAGGAAGTGCTAGCAGTCCACAAGTAAAAAACCCACCAGATAAAACCATTATTGATCTAATTTTGACCAGGACTGACCTAGTCTTAATGAAATTAGACATCTCTATGACTTTAAAACCAGAATATTTTAGAAAGCCTGAAAAAGATCATGGAAAATATTTGGAAGCCAAAACATTTTTTTCAAAGGGCAGAAAATAGCATTTATTGTGTATTTTCCAAATTTTCTCATGTTCTAATATAGAGTCATAGATTGGAAGGGACCTTAAAAACCATCTTGTTGTCATGGGCAGGGGAAAGTGGGGATTTCCAACTCTTTGTTGGTAGGAATTATGAGTAAACTATAGGGCTGAACACAGTTGTCCCAACAGGTTTGCCTGGAGTCTGGACCGGATCCCAATTCTGCAACAAGAGATGTGTCCCTTGACTGTGATTCTTCAACAAATTTCACATAAAGCATATCTGTAGCATGAGACAGGATTGTCACTGTACAGAGGTAATAACAGCCTAGGAGGAAAGGAGCCAATAGCACCTGAAACAGCACATGCCATGAATTTGGGGCTATTTTGAAATCAATTTATCCACCAGCTCCATTCCCTGACACATCACATATGCTTCGAGGTATCCTGAGATGCCACTGCCTGTCTCAGCTTTCACACCAGCTCCAAACTCCATTATTTTGCTCATCCACTGAAAAAGCAGAGCGTGGAAGAGTTCTCCCAGCAGATGGATTTGATAAAGCAAATATAAATAAAACTCCCTGGCAGAAATCAAACTCTCATTTCCCCACCATTCACTGCAGAGGGTGCTGTCAGCCCACATTCCTGGTCCTCAGGAAAAGGTAGGGAAAGAGGGTTGTGAATTATCTAAAAGTTGGAAAGATCTGTTGTGGCATATTACCCAAATGCTCTAAAATCTTGCAAAATTAAAGACATAAAGTCAAATTTCAGAGTCACAACAAAGTAAGTCATTGTGAACTAAAGCCACTATCATAGCCAGAGTGGAATTCTGAATATGCACAAGGCAGTCAGCCTTGGTTTAAATGCAAAAAAAAAAAAAA